>DWQX01004559.1:0-14722 GCA_018245475.1 Pharmacophagus antenor
ACTAAAATGTTGAACATCTTTGACAATCGACATTGTTTAACAACTAAACCTTAAATTAATTAACATTTTGATCCTAATATTGTCAGAATCATTACACTAGTAATCAACGCTATGCAAAGAATAAAAACAAAACGATTATTGTGTATTGAATTAAATAAATTCAAAAAAGAGCATTGTATTAAATCTATTCAAAACCTTGTTGCGAAATCTATTGTAGATAGAGCATTGGAAATGTAATTTATGAAATTTAGATCCATTAATATTATACAAAATAATAATGACCATACTAATAAAACACATCGTAATGTAATATTTTGGTTGATAATAAAGCATCACATCTCAGCGAGCAATAATAAGTTAACGGGAAGTGTATATATTCGCTAATAAACATGCAAAGCATTGACTGACATGCTCCTACTGGATTGTAATTTCACCGTAATAACAGATGCTGACCCAATCACGCAGGCATCTGACTATAATTCGACCATTAGATACATAAAAAGAAGTTGTTCTGTACAATGACGCACAATACGGCACCGCCGATAAGTGAAAGCGCTTTCGACTTTCAACTTTCGTTTAGTTTTTGTGTAAATGCATGTATGGGCCTCGGTCATATTGTCTGGTGACATGAATCTACCGACACAGCGAAGAGTGCGTGGCAAAAAAATCCTTTACACTATTAGTGAAGCGTAATTATATGTATTTACATAGTGTATATTTTAGTTGATTATGTTTGTGACGAGAAATAATGACCTAATAGTTTTGAGTGAGATAGTTTCTAAAATTTCTGAAATAATTATCAAAAAGTCAACCACATTTAAATAAAATTAGAAAATATTAGTACATTTATATTTTGTGTATAGAATAGACTTGAAAGTTTATCACTATTTTTTGTTTCCATTATTACTAATTACATTTAAGAAAGTTAATTAACCTTCCCAAAATGTCTGCAAAAAATATTTTGTAATTATTTATTAAAAAATAATATAACAGCAAATCTTATTTAACATTTGACTCTTAACAATTATTTATGAGTACTAGTTTATGCAAACTTACGGAACACTACTGAAATAAAACCGATTCATTCTATCACTCTGTGTCGACTTTACAAAATTTTGATACTCGCATTTCGCTTTTCGCATGATTGAATTACACCGACACGCGGTGGACCGTACACAAACCGTTTGTCGCCAAAATGAAGCGGAAAATTTAATAGTTCACTTTTCAGTACGTGATCAGCATTTTACTTTTATTATGTTCACAATGATGCCCCGCTTTCGTTTATCGCCAGGGGACAGGTTAAGTGTTTATAGTTGTGTATTTTACTCTCATTTTAGGCAACCTCTCGTGCCCGATCAAATTGAGTATTTTACCAAAAGAAATAACACAATGTAATTTAATTTAAAATGTGTTTGTATGCATAATTAGAAATTTGAATACATGTAAAGATACAATGTTACGCGTAGACGAACATTCTAAACTACAGTTCGATTGTCGGCTTGTGTCGATGCAAACATGTTTCCCGATCACTTACGCACGAGAGTCAGCAATTTTAACAGTCAATTGAATATCGTTAATTCATTCGTCGCTCTTTCACTCTAAAACGGAAACATTCCGGTGTAAAAATAAAAAAACAGGTACGATAACGGTGTATTAAACAAATTGGAAAATTATTGATGTTTAATTGAGGTGCGCGGTGCCCGCCATTTGTTTCATAGTAGTAAATAAAACAATGCGATTGTGACGTTAATATTGAGATGTGTCGAAGTGTGTTGGGCTGTTGGCGTCTCGGTACCGTTGGCGAGTCGGTCGAGCGAGCAAAGATTTGGCGTAATGACCTACGGACTCGCAGCGCTCGGTGTCTCAGATCTTAATCGTGTTTACGCTCGCCGGAGACACACCGGGCAACATTCTACGACCGCAAGACACTCGTCAATCGCCTCATCAACCTGATTAACTAATCATATCTCGCTTGTTTTATGTAACTGGACTCGTAATCTTCCCTATTCGCCGTTTGAACGGCTAACTTTTTGCGCGTTTATGCTCACGTTCACGTTAGAAACCTGTACCATAGTAACTGGACCACTTCCTATTACGCTACTATTCTGTAAATCTATGGATTATGCTTCATACGTGTGATTTATTAATTCAACTATATGAGTCGATACGCCAGTAGAAATTAACGAATTAATGTTTTTCTCCGTAATCTTTAAGTGTATTGAACTCTAAAAATATTTGCTTGTCAGCTTTAGTTTTTTTTTACTTACATGAAGGTTTGAATTAACATACTATCTTAATCCTGTTCATCATTAGGATTACTGTGCTAAAAGCTTTCGCAGCTTATACTGTTCAAATAAAAGTAACGGTGTTATAGAACACTAAATACATTATTTTAACGTTAATAATAACAATTTTACAAGTACGGAAATACCATAAGTACAACTACGAATATCGGCACTTGACAAGACATTAATATCATCGTAGACAATCATCAACACATAGACCAATTTAAAATTACCGTTCTAGGAATAATTAGGTTTTTTTTTGTGGCAGACGGGCCGGTAGTCCGCACGCAACATCACTATTGCTGACCGGAGACGGGTTAATAGCAGTTATTAGCAAATCGGTCTGAGAAATCAACAACAATGAGCACGAAATACTCTCATTGCCTCTGCCTTATTCATTAACGTTTTTTGTGATGCGATTCCCCTTCAATGTGTGTCAACTAATTTTTTTACATTTAAACAGTTAAGAAGAAACCAGCCCTCGGGCGTAAATTATTAAAATTACCTTCACACGTTTTTTTACGCATACCTACTATTTTGCTCTCGTTTGTAGTTTGTGTAAAATGACTCAGCCGTTTAAATGCAACGTAAACGGTTAAGAGAAATCGGTCGCGTTCGTTGTGCGCATTTCATTTAGTTTTGCAAAAAGTTTCGAAATTAAATACGAAATTTCATTAATTTAATTTTTTTTTAGTGTCACAAAGTGAATACTATTATAAAAAATAATGACATCAAGTATTTAGTTTGTATAAATGTATTTAAAAATAAAAGCATATTTAATTTGGATTTGTATTTTATTCGTTATAAATATAAATAATCTAATAATCTTAAATCACTGTAGCAATTAAATTATTTTAATTAATAAAATACAAATACAAATTAAATGTATTTTTATTTTTAAATACATTAATACAAACCAAATACTTAATATCATTATTTTTTTAAATTTTAATACTCTAGGTAAGATTGTTGTAATATCCTCCCCCATACGCACGAATAACACACTTATCTACAACATTAAAGATGAAAACAAATATCTAGAATACTTCTAGATACATCTGCGAAGATGAAAGATATTTATGGACACGCCGTTAGTAAAGTGAAATTGAAATAAGTACTCGCTTTCGTTAGTCATCGTTATTTATCATTAAATAAAATATTTTTGTTGTTATTTCTTTATTAATAAGTAAATTTACTGATTTCATGAATGTGAATAATTTTCATTACTAATTATAAATGTTAGTCGCGAATTATTGCATGACCAGGCAACCTAGAAAACTTTTATTTTCACACCACTTCAAAGACACAAATTAATGACGGTAAAGATTTTGTCGCTCTTAGTATATGAAATATTTATTACATCTAAATATTTTTTAGGAATCATATTTAAATCAATAAAAAGTCTACACTAACAGAATATAATTTCGTATAACTGCGACGTTTGCGAAGAAACTCTTATCTGACGTAATCAGTGCGTAGGTTTAATTATTGTAATGAACATCGCAGCCTATAAACATACACTTAGTGGCCCATTAAATTGTATGTCAACGCCAGGAGCATTAATGTCCTTTCAGCGGTTTAATAGTTTGCTCTTATCGTTGTATCTCACAATCGCTTTATACACGTTTACTTCAGACGCAAACTTTTGTACGACCGATCTATAGATATAAATGCTTAGCCCTCGACATTCCTTTACTATAAATAGAATTTAAAAGTTTATATAATAATTTTTTTTCCCCAGTTCAATCTGAAAATTTTCTTGTTTGCTGATTATTTTTTAATTTATAAATATTACAATTTAACAATAATACCTTAGCCATTATTGTAAAGAGTGGCTGTGCTCAATCAATATAGTTATGACGAAAAAGAAAACCACACAAATACGACTATAAGAAGGAAAGATGGGGACATGTGTAGCTTAATCGAAATTATTGTATCTGTTCAAAATCCGGCGTTACCTATCGTATTACGAAGTTACAGTGATTTGGGATTATTATTCAAACAACTCAATTAAATCCAGGACACTGCGTCTATTTGATATACCGCCGGCATGTAGAAATATACGGGAACTATTAAATAACGGTTGGCCCACAATGAACGTATCAATTTCAGTTTGTTTTGCTGTAACTAAACACCTGATAGATTGTATCGTGCGTTGGTTTAGATCAGTACTTCCCAAAGTGGTCCAGTTGGACCCTTAGGGGTGCACGAAAACACAGGCGGGGGTTTACGATCGCGTAAAAAAGGGCGTTCACAAGTTCACAGCCAAATAATGATAATTTACTGTGTATTATTCATCAAGTCCATCCTTCTTATTATAATAAAAACTATATTTTTAAAGATTGTTTTATATTTTAGAGTTGAATGTTGATAATTTATCGATCATATTAATTATATAATCGTAAGGATTATTTTAATAAGTAAGGCACAAGTAATTGTGCTGTTTTTCTTTTTAGCCCTCTAGAAAAAAAGCTTGAGAACCTCTGGTTTAAATTAATAAATTAAGCCTAACTTACGAACAGGATGTGGCGCATATTTTTTGTCCTGCTCCGACAGAGGACTCGTATTTATTGAATGTCCACAGTGATCATTGAAACTTGACTAGTTCCTTGCTCATTTGCTGCTTACGGTATTTCTATACGGTGTTTACGGTCCTTGATTTTACTAACAGCGAAAAAGTACTGTTATTGCGTAGAGTCAAAATTTCGTTACGTAATTACGTACCGGCTAAATTTGGGTATTAAAAAATAAATGATAAAACATTTTATTCTAAATTATTTTAATATTCATAACAAATTAAAATGTAAAATCATTAATAAACTCCTATCTATTGAATTATATATACATGCTCTTAAGAAATTCTTGTTACTCTAATGGGTTCTTTTTAAATGAAATATAGAAAATGATGTGCCCGCTAGTAACATCAAAATCCAACTTTTTATCATATTAAAATAAAAGTTTATAAAATAACCCATACACTAAATCTCTGCATCCAAACTATTTCTAAGCCTATTATCGCATTAATTATGATAGTGGTTTAACCTTTAACTATTTGCGTAAAAAAATGCACCGTTAAATTCAGTCTATCTGTTTCAGAGAATTACCCTATACAACATAGATAATTGTCATAATTGCTACAAGGTCTAAATACGATCACAAAGATAAAAAAATGGAAAAAACACCTCAATATATACAAAATTAAATAAATAAATAAATTAGTTTATTTTTACTGTAGTAATACTGGCCTTAAAATTTTCCGACAGATTTTTTAATATAAAACAAGTACCCATTATTTTCTTTTCACAGTCTGCAGCAAATCGAGGGGACAGCGAGGAGGTAGAGGCCGATACCGGAGAAGTGTTCGACTTTCTACGAGGCATCACTACCGATATACTCCATCGGTTCACATAGCCACCACACGGCACTACCATACTCAGACTTAAATTACGTGCCTAATTTTTAATTGTAATATTTGATAATTTTCTGTCGTAGTGTGTACAGAAATTGATTGCTTTTTTTTCGTATATATGTAAATAACTCTTAAAAATTATAAATATAAAAATTAAGTAAAGGGTGCTTTAACACCTGTGATCGGTACATATAGTTATGAAACACGCTTTAAGCTTTTATAAACTTCTTTTTATTTAAGATTTTGATATTATTCATCATAGTGTTGGTTGTTTCGATCTAACAATACTTTATATATATTCTCAATTACATGTCATTCCTTCTAATGACCGGCATAAATGTTAATTGTGTAGTTTGTCAAAAAAAAAAGCTTTAGACAATTGGAGTAAATATCACTTGCTCTTTATAATAGCTTTTGCTAAACAATCATTTTTTTTGTGCGATAAGCGCCGAAAATACCGATGTACATAATCCATAATTTTTATGGCTAGTACGCATTATTGTTTGTGAAGTAACGATTTATATAATGTTATAAGAGAACATTCTATATAAGAAATTAAAAGACAAAGTAAACGGGATTTTTTGAAAAGATCACTGTAACTCATTGGCAGCGCGGCGATTTGAAATCTTACGCACAATAAGCGATAAATTAATGGCTGGCTATTATTGTCAGCGCGCCATCATATTTGTTTAAGTTAGCGAGCGGGAGCACGCGGGCCACCTGCGTTCGCGGGCCTCATTAGCAAACAATGGACGGCTCCAGGCCGCCGACGGTCCCCCGCTATCAATAAACACCGAACACGGACTGCGTCCGCATTCGCATTCGCGCTCGCCGCTGCGGTCAAACATCCATAAGACCGAGATGTATATTTTGACAGACGCACTCGGCCACTATTTTCGCGCTATTTTTTTACCGTCTTATTATTATTTTTTTTACATTTACCTTTATCCACCGGTTCATTGACCGTGCCACGTATATGAAGCGCTATTTTCACATGTAATTACACGTATAACCGACCGCTTAATTATCCGAAACCGCTGCGATGGCGACGCCGGCGGGACATGGAATCTGATCAAAAAAAAAACCTAATCCGGCGCCGCTGTTAAATTACGCTTCGTTAACTTTAGCCTCAGCTAATAATAGCTTTATTGCTACTTTGCATAGCTCTACTCTCTACGTTTGAAAAATGTCTTGCCAGAGATACATGTCGGTTTATTTAAATTTTATATAAGTTTTTTGTAAAAAAAATTTAGATAACACTGCATAAGCCATTTCTTTAAGCTAGTCAATAATTTTTTAAAAAATTATACTATGTTTGCTTGTTTCATTTAAATAGGTTACATGTAAATAGAGATAAATGCAGTTTTGTAATTGTATAAATATAAAGGTATTTTCAAATTTTATTAAAAAAGTGTCAAATTTTATGAATATAAAAACACGTTAACCGTTACCTAGAAATACAAATTCAGAATTTAATCATAACATTAAACTATAGTCTTATTTATACTAAAATATACGTTAAGGGTTGGTAAAACTGTTAATGATAATATGAATATTCCGTATCGTGTTCATATTTTTATGGATCAATAACGTTTATTATTTACGGTAGCAAGCTATTTATATAATATCCTTTAAAATTTATTTCAAATATTTATAAATTAAATATTATATTTACAGCACTAGTACTTATATAATTTTACATTAAAGTAACAGCAAATTAATGAAGACCATTTACTGTGCAAATTTGTATTGAGGTAATGATGTTATTGAAGTATACTCGTAAGTATAAGTTGTATGTTGCCGTAGCCATACATCACAAATATTTTTTTTTCAATATCTCGTTTTAATTAATTCCGCACAATATTATTGTCTACTGTACTTATCGCCAAAAGTATTTAAAAGCTATGTTACCTGACTTTTCATTAACAGAAGTAAATATTTTGACTTAATTACGGAGATTTTAACGAACGCCAAATGACTTTGCTGCTCTCCTTTACTGATCTTTAAAATCTCTGTAACTAAATAAATATACACTTTATTTCTAAGTGACAGAAAGTTAAATAAAAGGATATAATACACATTCCCAGACACACGGGTGCGTGGGTGTGTACTATACATTAAAGTTGTAAGCTAATGTTTGCTTAACGGAAATCGAAGAACCGTTTTGAAAGTTTAAAAAAATTCGCCGGGTTCCACCTATACTATTAAAATCCCCATAGATTAGGTTGGCCAGATTTATCGTCCACGCTGGAAGTTCATGTATAATATATATTTTTAACTTCACATATTTGAGATATTGGTTAAATGATTCGCTACATTGTCCCAAACTTGTGATAATCCGTCTCTAACAAGACTTTGACAATATAAAATCATTCTTAATGTCAACCTTTACAATCTCTAAATATCGGTTACAATAGATTTTAAGTGTTCATGATCCATACGTAAGATCATACCTTTTTATATGTTATAACATGTATTTGGAAATCGAAAAATTAATTATCTTCCTTTAGTCTGTTGTCTTTAAGTGGCAATACTTGCTGTGGACAATATATATATTAGAAGGATACTCGCGTGCAGTCGTATAGTTTATATATTAACAATAAACCCGATTTTCGGTCTTGTTTCACTGTAAGTAATATTTATAACTCGCCTAGAAACACTAAATTTAAAAAAAAAGAATTACAAGGCGGCTTATTTGTTGTTACTGCTATTTGTTTATTTCTGAGATGATTAACATTTAATATTAGAACTACAATCGTCCTTTCTTTAGGCACGCTGTGTTGTCTATGTAATTAAATGACCTACGGTCACTTTTCATAATGTTATGTACGCTCTCACAAGAGCAAAGTTTGTGATAATGTTTGATATATTACGGTATATAAACATATTATAATGAATCAATTCTTTCCATCGTTACACGAAAATATTCCAACCATCTACAACATAGACATGTTTAGTGTAAAGATGTCACACATATTTTTTTTTTTCATTTTGTTATAAACTCAAACGAACTTCTTTGCTAATTATTTAAGGGAACAACACCATGGGCTTTAAATTGTGCATAATTTAAATGTCCATTAACAAAGCATTAAATTTTGTATTAATTAATTAATATATTCGAAGCATGTATATTCTTCAGTGTTTGTTACTATATTTGAGTTTGATATGAAAAATAAATAAGTACATATATTATTATATAGCCCTGTTTTATTATTTACTTACTCATACTGTTTTATTATAAGAATGTACTTAGACATTACCCAGAGTTATTATTATAACATTCACGCTTGAGTTTCAAACGCCATTGCCTAATAAATAGAAGAAATGTAAATTGGGAATGGCTCGGTTAATGTGGGATCAGGTTTATGACCATAAAATGTGGTAAAAAGGAGAAAGGTAAATTACATGTTTGAATAAATATACGTTTATTATAATCCTTTTTACTGCCACGAACTGCCTTTTGATCATAAATAGGGAAACGGACGCCATGTTTGGGTCGACGATCGGCGGCCATACAGGTGCGACACGCTTTATCATCGCCAGTCCATAGCGAGCGTGCACAGATCATTTAAATTATTTGCACTAACAGACTATGGTTGAAGATCCGTCAGTGACATTATTTTAACAATCAGTACAGATCTATTATTCTCGCCATACATATTATCATCAAACACCTATACGTCCAAACTATAAATTGATAGGTGCTATTTGCACCGTCACGGTTCGCCAAACTACACAGATGCAATATATGTTCATTACTTTATTTCTCATAGATAGCATCTTGACGGGTACGGGCGGCGCTCGTTATTACAGGTGCTATGTTTTCCTCTTATGGACAAGCCCAATCTCCGACATCAGTGACGGGGCGATGTGCACGTCTGCTCCGACCTCCATCAATAGACTCCCCGAAACTGATATACGAATCAAATAACAGTATTCGCATATCGTTCTTATTCAGTTTTGTTTTTATGTATTAACAAAAACTCAATGCGGTGCGAACTTGTTACTGGGAGCAAATTGTAGATTTAGGTAGTAATTAATCGAGTTCGGGGAGGAGATAATTGACAGATGCGGAGAACATCGCGGTCACCTAGTGGAAGCACTCGGCAGCACTTGTGACTGGGCCGCTAGACGTGTAGAGCACTCGAATGCGGCACGGTCGCAATGAGTACGTCGCATTCAGCACCGCACTACAGTCGCCGAGTCGACACGTAAAATATTTAGGATATTTTTCAAATACAGGTGTATCTGTAGCTGGACTTTAAGAAAATCCTTAGTTCTTAGAATTTCGTTTCTTCTCATATACTTCGTAAACAAAAAAACTATCATTGTATAATCACAGTTTTTAAAATCCCAAATTGCTTCATTACCGAGTTTCGCAAAACATGTTTCGGTTAATAACTTTTTTTTTACATTAAAAATAATCATGACAGGGGTTAATCACTTCTTCCTTCAACTTAGTCACTTCCACGCAATTCCTTCATTTTATGTTATTGATTTACTGTTAAAAAGTTAACCTAATAGCAGTTTAAAGACAATGAGCGTTGTCTCCTCTATGTCCCGTAAATACCAATAGTATTTGTGGACACCACACTAGACCACAAGCCGCTTGAAGCGTGCGGCATCTTGAAACATTCACAGATGGAAATGCCTACATAACCGAATCGAAACAATAACAATTCTACGTGCGAAATCGACTGCGAATGCAAATCCGTTACTTACTTGCTGATCTGAACTAGTGACCCAGATATCGATTTTAGAAAGTCTATTTGAAGCTGCATCGGTGATGAAATGTGAGCAGTTGTGTTCTGAGCCAGTCACAGCTGACGGACAGCGGGTAAAGATAAAACACTGTTTCTATTAAGCTTTTAAGTTTAATTGGCAACTTCATCAATCGCGTGATCATTTTTTATCGTAACCCAGTGCCTCGTCAAAATTGAAGACATTTAGTAAATACCTTACGACTGTAGTGTCATAAAGAATGTTTAATTCCTTCCTGTAATTTGAAAGGATTCATACTTTTATAAAGGACACTTTATGTCCTCTGACAACTTGAAGTAGAAGATGGTATATTCTATCAAATATGAAATCCAACAACCTTTCAGGGCAAGAAACTATAATTTTCTCAATTACCGCACTATTGTTTGACAGGAAGAACAGGCGCCACTTTCTGCAAGGGAACAGTGAAGAAAGTAATCTTTTAAATACAATAAGAAAATAAATATTTTAAAAGGAAATTGAATATTATTTACAAGAAAAATTTTATTAATTAAAACACCGGTAATTGACTGGAAATAAATATTAATTATGAACGGAAAATTCTTTGTACAAAAATGTTTTATTAAATAGTCGAATTTGCAACATAGTTTTAAACAACAATAAAATTCGAAGGTATATAACACATTTAACATATTATTTAGCTCGTAATCGTAAAACGATGCAATATAAATGAAACTTACACCAAGAAACACTGTACTTCCTTTGCCTACTTACACACTAAAAAGAGAAATCTCAGTAGCGAGAGTTTAAATCAATCATGCTATAGAAGTAAATTACATTTTAAAGCACCGATGCTAATTTTAATCGGGACCTTTTAGGAGTAAATGTTAAAATTTTAATGAGCAATATAAATCAAGTGCAAAAACATAAAAAAAATTACTTGTACGATGTAATTTTTTTTATAAGATGTAATTTTATTAATTGTACCAACTTTTAAAACCTTTGAATTTCAATTACTTCGTTATATATTTTTCATGATATTTTTTTTAATGACGTGGAATCTTTCCTAGACATAAAATTATAATATATGTATTTCTTTTTATTATAAATATGTGTTTTAATTTTTAAATTCTTTGAATAGGTTGATTCAATTTTTCCTTTTTTTTCATTTATGTTAAAAAAGACAACAAGATATGTACATAAAATATGATGTAACAGACTTGAACGAGAACTCGAAATGTAATAAATATTTTAAATAATAAATAACAATGGAATATAATTATTAACAAAATTAAATTAAATTACAAAGGAAGAATTTTTTAAATCTACTGGATTTGAGTTAAATTTCATGACCCGTGACTATACTTTTTAGACACTATCTGCTTTGCCACAAAATATAAATATAATCCCTTCCTCATTTTAAATATTAATTCTTATTAAAATTATTGACTAAAATAAAAAAAATATACATGTGTCTGAAAGGAAAAGAGTGCAAAGCAAACCTTCCCCCGCCCCCACTCCCCACCCCCAAAGCGGCAATTAGTTAACGCTTTTTAGCTGAGTTAATTAGAATCTTTGAGTGTCTATAACTCGGAACAATTCAATATAAGTAAATCACTCGTACAGCACTAACGGAACTATAAAGCATTTACCAATTAATTTTATCTACTTCGTACATATAACTTTTAAATGGTTAAAGTCGAAGGACAAAAGGAAAAAAATACAAGTATTTACTGCATCATAAAGAGGCATTCAGCTTTTTTTTCTTAAAACCTGTGTTTATGTGTCTCCCAGTAATGGTGTGTTCAACCAAGTATACTATGTTGATTTTAACTTTATAATACTACTCGAGATTGTATTTAAAATAATACATGGTTGTTAACAATTGATTCTCAAATGTTAAAGCTATAAGTTGCAGCAAGCTCCCACGTTCACCAGCTCATATTTGATTAGAAACAGCAAAATCCTGTTGTTTATCTTATTATTTAAATAAACCTAGCTTAACACGAAGTTGTGGATCCTTGGTAATAATAATTTATCATGATACCGCTCGTTTGAAGATGGTAAAGTTATTACGATAACAAGAGCAAAGATCGTGATCTGCATCAGGAAAGCTTGGAGGTCCCAGCTGTAAGTTAGGCTCCTATTACTACACCTTCCCCTAAATTGACTTAGAACAATATATGTTATTCCTGAAGATATTTATTCTCTCATTGACTTTGAATGTAGCTCTAAGTATGTACGTAGTGATGACGGATGTTCAACTTACCATGACAAAACTGCGGCGAGTTGTAACTAAATCGACTAATCGTGACTTAGCTATCTAGTAGTAAACATCCAGACTAATTAGACTAGGTCGCGAACCATCGACCGGTAATGAAAATCTGAAATGAACCTCATTACACTGCAAAATTACGCTCCCAACCTTTCATTGCGACAATAAATTTTGACTTTTTATGTCATATAGTTAATACATAAGAAATTTTAATTACATCAAAAACGTGTGTGAATGTTACAAGCTTGAAAATAGTTATAGAATACAACATTTGCTAATGTTCACACTGTTAGATAAAATTAAAAAAAATACTAAAAATTTAAAAACTATACGTACAATATAAACTATAAAAACTCTTATTTATTATATTAGAATTAGACTACACGTAGTATATACCAATAACTGCGTACTAAATTAAAGGATACCCTCTAACGGTACATGGAAGCTAACAGCTCAATTGTGGATAGGTCATCAATCAATTTGATGGCAAAGTAATAACGCGTAGTCGATACGCAGTGTGCTGCCTTTGTACCTAATTTTTGATCTGGCTACGTATGTACAAATACATTATTATACTATTATTACCGCACAAATTGTTCCAATATGGAAGTCAGTTATTTAAACGTTTTTGTTTACTTTTATTTTACTCTGGTTATAAATCCGTCATGAACTAAAACTAACACTCGTAATTCGTTTATGATATTCTCGTAAATAAAAATAAAACTGATTAAACTTCTATCATGATCTAATTGGCGATTTATGATGGTGAAATAAGCTAAATTTTACAACAAAGGATTTCCTCGCTCTGCTAGCGGCCACAATCTGTCTTAATTGTTCAATTCCACCCTCTGCTTAAAAAAAGTAACAGACGCCTTTAATTTATTACACTTTTTCCTAAAAATATTTTCAAAGATGCGAAAGCTCTTAAGATCACCCATTGATTTGACCCATCGAAAAACTTATACATAAATCATGATTTAAAGATATGAAGAAATATAAATGTTAGATATTAGTTGAATGATAAATAGTATAATAGTTAATAAAATACAATTTAAGTAGAATAATTATTAATTAATAATCATACATTGATCTATTACAATTCTTAATGTATGAGAAGTATTTGCTTTTTGTTTAACTGAGTAATAAGTGTTGAAACAAAAATCTATAGAAGATATTGTAACATAGCGGTTTCAAGAACGGAGGAGTCTGGTGTCGATTGTGATAACGTTAAGAAGTTTTGTGTAAAGTAATTAGGAGCAATATATCTACTTCAGCCATAAGTTCTGTAACAAATGAAAATGCATTTTTATGCAATCATGTAATATTACTAAAATTTATACCTACACATTTATTAAAGTCTCAGCAAAAAATAATAAAAAAAAAAACGTTCTATTCGAAGTGGTCACCTTTGGCTTTTATAAAGGCCGTTAATCTGTCTGCCAACGAATCAATGGATTTACGTACTATTTCCAAGGAAAATTTCGCTACTTGTTGCTCCTAACAATTTTACGAGACTTAATGTCGCCATGTCGAACAGAGCAGGACATTTCCTCTAAAACTGTATGTCTGGGCAAGATGAAGGTTTTCAGCTCTTTTAAAATCCGGAACGTTGGCTTCAAGCCAGACTTGGGTAGTTCGTGCCTTATGACCAGGTGCAGAGTCCTGCTGTAAAGTCCACGGTATATTTTTAAAAGGTTTATTACTGAGAGGTTTCACGACACAATCCAAGACTGTATATTTATACACTTTGGATGAAGTTTTCACTCCTTTTTCACAAAAATGTACTGCGGCTGCTGCTGCTGGGTTCGGAGAAGTTTGCGCTGTTAGTCTTTTTGACGACTATTATTACAACTTCATCTGATATTGGCTCACGAATCCGATGATCCGTGAGCTCACCCACTAACTGCAATGGCCAGAGAAGCTGGCTTAACCTAGCTGTCTCCATAGCTAGCTACGTCATACCGCACAGTGTCACTAAACACCGCATTGGTGTTGGCTGGGTTGCTCCCTCTCGATACTTAAGGATCAGAGAGG
>DWQX01004560.1:0-14718 GCA_018245475.1 Pharmacophagus antenor
AAAAAAAAAAGAAAACAGAAAGTGCATGAGGATCTTCAAAGGCCCCACGTAACACCGCTTCTTTACGACCGCAGCCTCATTGTCGCACTGTCCCGTGTCGCGTGTGAACTGTATGACCACGCCTTCACATCACGTACGGGAAATATACAATATGTAATCGTGATTCGGTTTCCTCCTAACGTTTTCTACTAGTTATTCCCGTATCCCCGCTGGTTAGCACTTCATAACGCCAGGCACGCCAGTAACGAGGACCGTGTAAACAGTAATATTTGGTTCATCAAGAGTGCATGTTACATCACCATTGTGTCGGATCAATTATAAATAAAATACATTTGTTGTGTGATTCGTAACTATGAGTCGTCTCCCTATGGGGCTTACATTTATGTGATCATTACAATTTAAGTTTTACTATATCTCGATAAAGCAGAGTTATAATTTTAATTTTATGTTAACATCTGCACCTATTCGTGGCAAGGCTTCATTACGAAGCTCCTATCTTGTAATGTTTTGTAGGCATGCAGAATCTCTCGCGCATGGAGAACCGTCCAATGATACTGATAGGAGGCTAGTGGGTCGGCGGAGCGGGGTGGCGGCGCCGGTGCTCTTAGATGTGGCAACGTTACAGCGCGCTGGTCGCCGGCGCCGCGGCAGTGGGGCCGCGGGCGGCTGGGGGGGCGCACGCCGCGCGCCGCCGCGCGCGGCTTCTGCACGAGCGCGGGCGCGCTCTCGCACCTGGACGCGGAGGGCCGCGCGCGCATGGTGGACGTGGGCGCCAAGAGCGTGACCGCGCGCGCCGCCGAGGCCGAGTGCTACGTGCGCGTGTCGGCGCGGCTGCTGCGGCTGCTGCGCGACGCGCGCCTGCCGAAGGGCGACGCGCTGACCGTGGCGCAGGTGGCGGGCGCGATGGCCGCCAAGCGCGCCGCGGACCTCATACCGCTGTGCCACCAGCTGCCGCTGGAGTGCGCGCGCGTGCGCGTGACACTGCCGCGCGGCGAGTGCGCGCACGGCGGCGCGCTGCGCGTCAGCTGCGCGACGAGCGCGCGCGCGCGCACCGGCGTCGAGATGGAGGCGCTCACCGGCGCCGCGGTGGCCGCGCTCGCGCTATACGACATGTGCAAGTCGGTCGACCGCCGCATGAGCATCACGGAGCTGCGCGTGGTCAGCAAGAGCGGCGGCTCGCACGACCTCGGCGCCGAGCGGGCGACGGCGGGCGCGCCCGCCCTGCGCCCGCACGACACCACGCCCATCAAGCAGGACGAGACGTACGCGCCGACCGACGTCGTGCACTTCTAGCGGGCGCCGCGGCCGCGCGCGTCTCCGCCTGCGCGTTGACAGGACATTATCGACGTTCACGCGCCGATAAGTAACGATGAATTCAAAGAATCACCTTTTGCAGCATGCGAAGAATTTACATAATTTTATGAATTTAGTTGTTAAGGTTCAATTCGTTGTTTTAAGGCATGTATCAAGCTTTACTTGCCCGCGACGGCTGCTTGTGGTGCTAGTACATAAAACGTTACATATTTCTCAACGCAACTTTCAGGTTCGCGCCGTCTATATTTAGATGTAAAACAATATAACATAGGTCTGGCTATCTCCGTCCTATGACCCGCGCTTACATTCTCCCCCGGCCTATGACCCTCGCTTACATTCTCCGTCTGTTATTCTGCACTTGTTGGTTGTTGTCTAAAGTGAAATTTTGCCGATTTCAACTTCTATAGTTTTATTGCAAATAATAAAATTATTCAAAAATGACTAAGTTTTTACAATTGGAATGGATTATTCAAGAAAATTGGATCTCTACAATGGAGTTTCCATTCCTTACATTTAATTTTGTATTTTAATACTTTAACATAAGGTATACTCTTATGTGTGTGTTTTAAAAACTATATATCATTAATAACACGACAGCTAGTCAAAATTATGAACTAAATAACTAATGGTTGTTTTAAGAATTATCTTTATTTTTTAAGGATATCCTCTGATGGGTCTCTATTTTGGCTTTCTACTGATTTCCACCTTGTCAATCCCATTGACAGGGAAAGAAGCTGTGGATATAAATCCTCCCTCTATAACCCCTGTATTACGGTTTGCAATTTTCTTACCGTCACAGACAATTCGCTCGTATCAAAGCACAGATTAATTATAAATCATAAACATGCTTACAAAAGCACGCACTAGTTTTTTTTTTTTTTTTCAATTTAATTTTTATACACAGGTAAAACATCCTTCGGATATTATGTCATATAATCGATTATGTGTGTTTGATATATTTTTTTTTATTGACTATATGGGCTAACACTTGGCCTCGATTGCACCTGGTTTTAAGTGATAATGGGGCCGTAGTTAGTGTAGTGTGTTCTGCTAGAACACATCTCGGATCCCGCGATATATGACAGTTGGAATTTTCCAGAAATAAATGAATTAAAATAAACTACAACTTGTAAGAAAAACAATAGTTATACGCATATAAACAAATTTGCCTGTGCGTACGTCTGTCCACCTCGGAAACGGTTCGTTGGAACACAATGGTACCCGCCAGATGATACCCGTTCATGTGATGACGAAATGGGCTTAATTCAACGATGAATCATATTTAATACATCGAAAAAATAAAAAAAAATGTGAATAAAATCAGATCCGACGATGTGAATTTTTCTGAAAAATGTTCCAATATGCGAGTCTACTTTTTTTTTTCCATTTACTTTTGTACCGATTACTACGAGTAAGTAAACAGCTCTTCAGCAATAAGCGAGCTTATTTATACTTAATAAGTAAATTTGGCCCATAGACAGAGAGAACAATTTTCCCCCACAAAAGTTTTAAACATTCTAGCTTAAGAAATTGTATGCTTAGTTTAATATATACACATTTTTTTTTTAAGATTTTTTTTTATATACATTTTATTTTTATAGCTTTTTAATTGTTAATGTAGCTGTAAGTTACATATTGCAGTCGGTAATCGTACTGTTTAGTTTCTATCATTTCATATCGTGTTATGGTCATAATTGTTTAACATTAAATACACTAAAAATGTCCCATGCCACGTGTACCATTAATGGGACACGTTGAACTTGACCATCGGGCCACGCGTTCCGTGAATGGTACGCGTAAACATTGTCATTGAAATAAAATAAGAAATATATAAATTTTATGACAAATTCGATTCTGTAAAATGTATTTCTTCTATACCAATTTTATATATCAATCTTTAATCAAGACATCATATGGCCAGTATGACTTGGTGGGTATAAATCGGTTCGCTGGGAACGTGTTAAAAACACATTAATTTTCAAATTGTCACTTGTCTAATTGTTGATTAAAAAAAATTGTCAAGTATTTGTACATGCATATCGTTGATTTCTTTATAAAAAAATGATGTTTATATAAAACATATATCTATATACATTAATAATAAATGGAAATATTTGTTGTATTATAATGATAATTTTTTGGTGTTTTCCATTTATTCTAACCAAGAACATATGTTTTTGCTACATTTGTTATATATATTTATTTCTTCATTTATTTTCAGCATTGACTGGCTATAGATTTTTTTTTTTATTTAAACCTTTTTTAATTATTTTCTTACTGCAAATAAGGTGGCACAAAGGGCAGGTAATTCATATTGTTTTTTTTTTTCTATTATAAAGTGTAAAATGTTTTGTGATCATAATATGGTGATGGTAGATTTTTTTTTTCTATGTTTACGTTACTAAAATGGGATAATGTTTTTTTTTTACTTCAAATAATAAACGATTTATGAAAAAAGAAGTATTAGTTGTTTATTTAACCCGGCGCGTGTTAAAGCAAGGAAGCAAGGCATGCAAACGTTAAACCTAAAGACATATAGATATAATTTATAAATAAAACATAGTATGGCCAATAGACGATACAAATTTACACATTCTTGAAATCCAATTTACCAGTATTACAAGCTTCATACGATCGACCCATTTTTAAATGAAAACGTCTTAAACCCTTTGAAGGCGATACTTTATTCGATGATAACTTTCGGTTCGGATTAAGCTGAGCGAATACGATGGAAGCCAAATTCGGTAGAATACCAACAACAACAAATTAAAATTGAAACCCGAATGAAAATATTCACTCTTATATACAATGCACCGGGAGTGTTAAGTGTTAGAACTCATTACAATACGACGCATTTGATTTGAATTATCAAATAAAATGTTGACATTAAGCATATTCAAATATAGATTTGTGAATATTGCACACGGTGTACGGGTAATTCATATAAAACGATTTGTATTCGCGACTCGCCGCGTGCTAGCCCGCGGACCACCGGATCCGCGGGCCAGTTTCGATGAGGCTGCAATAGTCGTCAATAAGACTGACAGCGCAAACTTCACCGAATCCAGCGGCAGCAGCACCACTCGCCGCGTGTTCGCACGTTTGTTATAAGGTTTTGATAATCGTTTGTGCGTCGTGTAAAAGACACCGCTGTAGGACGTGTGAGGGCATTGTTTTTTAACTTGACCGCGATATCATCCGATGTTAAGTTGCGGGGCAGTAGAAAGTGAAGTGTCGGTACAGAATACATTTGCCTCCCAAATTCATGCCTATCGGAACATATTAGACGTTAAGGGTTGTAGCTAATCAGGCGAGTTAGAATAACCCTACAGTAATATATTATCTGTTAGTATTATAACTAAAGTTCCGTTTTGCCAGTGGCGATTCTCTTTTGCTACTATTTCTTAGGCAGGTAGTGTGCAAACATTACGATTTAGGGTTAAAGCAATATAAAACGTGTGAAAGAAAAGAGAATGATTACATATATTACGGAGTTTACACTATAAAAATGTTAATCTACTTTAAATAAAGTCGCGAAACATTTAGCCGTGATCGATAAATAATCTAAAATTTAAATTTATTTATAAAACGAATGGCTTATATCAATCATATGTTACACAGTAAAAATTTATTATTCAGCATTATTACAGTATATTGTCATTAACTTTTAAAATATTGTCTCGCATCAATAGCTTTCATCTCATGCGACCACAATTTGAGCCTTAATGAATACAACAATATATATCTGTAGAAAAAAAGTTCTCTTAACAGAGCTACTTCATGTTACGTATAAAAAAAAAAAGAACTCATTGTGATGTACAAAGAACGTAGGAGAAGTTTCAAATAGTTTATTTCAATGGTAAACTTGTGAATCTAACTGCGTGATATAAGCTGAATAGAAGCAATTTCATATGATTACACTGGACATCTAGCACTTAGCAGTCGGGACGCCTTTTGTAACGTTCCGTGGCGGCGAGCTCATGCCGCCGTTCGCGGCACTCCATGTCAAGTTTTCGACATTCTTTTGTGTACATACATAAGTATTTTACGTTAGACACGCGTACGTGTTTCTATGATATAAACGAGTCATTTGGCGTATTTGACGATTTACACGTAACGCATGTACGCGGCTGTAGTACGCGAAGGGTTGAGATTATCAATTTCAACACTTCAATGTCCGCACGAACAGCACGTGCGTGACGTAAGGTGCAAACATTTCCGTTCGCTCAAACACACGCGCACCTATATATATCGCCGACTGTTATTCTATGAAACTGTAGTAAAATGTTATATTCGATTGATGTTGTTATAATTAATGACGACGTTTGATCGCAGACGCGCTGCCGTTGAAGTGTTGACAGTAACAATTTAACCCTTCGCACACCTATGTCTTCTCTCGCGGGACAATATTGTTTCGTCACAACACTCGCGTGTCCACACAATCAGTTGATTAACCTCTTCAGGGGACGATTTTCAATTAACGAAAGAGAAACATAAAACATTATAAAATTCCAGTGAAACCTATTGATTTTATTTTCATCCGTGTTCAAGTGACGGTAGGTTGAGAAATATTAATATCTTTAACATATTACATGTTAAAGATTTCCATCTATATATTAATATATAGATAGATTATTATATAGAATATATTAAAACAAAACTAAACGTATCGGACCGAAGGCGTGAAGAGGTTAAAGTTTATTAGTAATTACGTTGAATTAATTACAATAGTGTAACTCGATTTCAAAATAGAAAATAAATAAATTGTTTATGAATTAATTCCTGTTGCAAAGTAGCAGCGGCGTTACTCCGATACGAGCCCGGAAATCCGTCACGCCCCATATAAGCAATATTGTGCACTAAAATTAATAAATCACATTTGCTACATAGTTAAAACATAACGATAAAGATAAATAAATGGAAAAATTACATTGTGTATTAATATTTTTTTTAAGTAGACGCATAAGAATGCTCGGACTTGCCCTGGAGGCCCGCCCCTGCCAAGTAGCACTTGTAGGCAACTATGAAATGATTCGGAGTACAAATGGATAGTAAAAAGTTTTGGATACTTCCACTAACATAATAGTGATAAGCTTGTAGTTGTAACTATATCTTATGTATTTTTTTTTTGCTGTTCCAACAATTGTTAGGGATAATAACTGCTAGTCTTAGTGATGTATTGTGGTAATCTCGAAATTTTAATGATTTTAAAGCATAATTGTAGGACATTAAATCTATTTGTTATAGAAGAATATTGAAACTGGTTCAGTCATTTTAAAAATCTTCTGATAAAAAAAAACAATGTTAGATTCACAACTTTGCAATTGAGTAATAGATATGGTTGAGCCACTCATGTGGTCAACCACTGGAGACTAGGACATTAGACTTTGCTTGTTGTTCGGGGACGGAGTCTGGCGGCCTGTCGGTGCGCTGGACGCGTATATTGTGTTTCTCTATGTACTCGTTTATCTCCTTCCCTTTACGGGTCAGTTGCTCGTTCAGTGCTGCAATCGCTTTCGGCAGTTGCTCGCGATTCTTCTCGAGGCTGGGCAGCACGTCCGCCACGGTCCGTTCCACCAGCACTCCGCCTATCAGTCGGAAACATTTTCTCGTTTTAGCCACTTCTTTCAGTGTGTCTATGACTATCCTATGAAAATAAACCACGGATTTATTAATGCTTTCCAAAATCTAATGAAAACTTATAGAATTAGTCACTCACTTGTGCTCGTTCAGATCCATCTCTAATTCCGAAATTTTATTTGCCAACTGTCTTTGTTCATTGCGTAAACATTGAAAACCAGTAAATATTTCTTCAGGCGTTTTCTCTTTGCTGGTCTCAGCACTACTTTGGGCCATTTTTATTTCGTTTATTTAGTAGCTGTAAAATTTATAGGTTATATTTATTATGTTGGACACGATGATTTTATAACCATAATAATAAGTACTAAAAAAATTGACAAAATTATTTAAAGATATAACTACTTGCGATATAAAGTATTTTCTACAATTGCTCAAATTTATACAATATTCCTTCAGGTGAAATTCCTGACAACTTTTTTAATCTGTTAATAATATACAACAAAGGTTGCAAAAACGTAAAGCCAATTACAAGAGTACATTTTTTTGTTATGATATTTTGTTTTTAAGTTTAAAAACATTACTAGTGATAAAAAAAAATTCAATACATAATATAGTTTTAGATAATTATTGCTTTTCATACAGTTAGATTTCTTTTTCTAATACATACGTTTTCACGCTACAAATTTCTACTTGAATATGTCAAACTTTGACAAAAACGTTTGTTTACAATTATTTATTTATATTTTTAAATCGTAATAAATAAAATCTATTTTACAGTATAAAATCTGTGTTCAATAGCAATTGATATAGTGATTGAGAATAATGAAATTGGAAGAAACTACTGGAGTTCGAGAGTTGGAGAGTAAAGAGCTGGCAGGGGCGGATGTGGTGGGTGCTGATGAACGTCGACAGAGACTGAGCGTGGTTGCAGGCTCTGGTGGGAAGGGAGGAGACGATGGTACACTGCTCCTCAGCGAGGCAGGCACCCCGTTGCGCTCTTGGCCGCTTCATTCTGTGCGTTTGGTGTCTGATTTACCAGTGAGTAACTACTTCAGTTGACTATTTTTGACATATATAAAACGAAATCAACTGAAACATTTACCGTGTGGTTATCATTAACCATATTGATATATTTGTTTGTGTCATTTTGTGTTAATTAGGTAAAATAATGTGGTATAATTATGTCTAAATTGCATCTCTTTACATTTGTTAATTCAATAGTTTTAGTGTTGAAACATCCTTAAGTTGCTATACTATTGCTTAGTTACAGAAAAGGCACTCACCCAATACCAAGAGGGTCTGAAGTAAGACATACAACAATGTAAATATTGTGATGTATTAAAGCATATGGTATAGTTAAATAATCAATAGTAAATAAAGTTTGTTTCAATTACTTGTATTAATGATAAGTATTAATTTATCTACTGCTATCAACAGACCTCACTTAGCATCAACATGTATATCAAAAACTATCTATTACTACTACTTACATGGTATTTGCTAAACACTTGCGCAAGTATTAGTGTTCTGAACCGAAAGATGCTAAAGTGAAAAACTCTCACCACTACATTAGTCAAAATAATGTGATAAAACATAGCATATAGCTGGCAAATTTAATTTTTGTTTTATTTAGATTAATAAATACTGAACTCACTGGTCTCGATGGCACATTGTTTTACCATCTATGGCCTCCTTGTGACTTAACATTAAGTTAAATTGAGTTAAAATGTTAACATTAAGTTAATAAAAATATAGTTAACAAATTTGTAGAGGTAATAGTAAATACTATTTAAATAAATGGCAATCTACTCTAATACTGTTCCAACAGTAATATATAAGTGAGCTATCTTTGCGACTTAACATGTGAAAATGAGGCCCACTGGTAGTGCATTGGTGATAAATGTCAGTTAATAAGTTATCAGGTATTACATAAGTCATGAAGGTTTAGATGTGTATTCAAGAATTGTTTATTAAAATGGGTACATGCCACCGCATGCCCGTCCATTCATTCGACATTGGGCGGTCCAATAGGAAACATCTCCCGAGGATGTCATGTGAAGTAGCATAACGTCTAAGGTTGCATTTTGTTCTTAATGTTTGCGACTAAACAAAGCGGAAATTAGCGCAATCAATTTTCGTTTTAATCAGCCGTGAAGTTCCAAATAGTAACGGTTGAATAGATAAATTATATTTATCAATCAATCCAGGACGGCACACTAAATTTGGAGGCCGGCACGGAGACGTTGTCGTGGCGGTGCACGGACGAGGGCGCGCGGCGTTGCGTGGCGCGCGCGCTGAGCGCGGGCGCGCCGATGGGCGAGGCGGCGCTGGCCGCGCTGCTCGACGGCGAGGCGGCGGACGAGCCCGACGCGGAGCAGCGCGTACGCCAGCTGGCCGAGCGGCTGGCCCGCCTCGACGCGCTCAACGTGGCGGGCATGCTCGCAGCGGCCACGGAGGGCGGTGGCGCGCGCCTCGCCGACCGATTGGAGGTTTGCATTTGTTTTTTTTTTATTGTATCATCTCGTATTCACTTGACGTTACGATTTATTACAATTATAATATATTTTTCAATGACTTTTGTATTGAACTGTGGACCACGGCGAAATACGATTAAACCTTAGCTTCTGTTCATGTACAAGCTGGAACTTATTGCTAAATTTAAACTCAACATTAGGTATTTATATTATCGGAGGCCCTAGGGAAGGAGATAGAGGACCCATCCCGTTCGAAGGCGAAGACGTCGAGGTGTCGGTAAGGGACGTCCTGCCGAGCCAGCCCTGTAGTCTCGGGCTATTGAGAATAGTACTAAGGTAAACCCTGCCTGTCATTAAAGGCGACTAAAAGGGTATACGGTTGTTCTTGTTCTGGGGGTGGGGTTTTAGTGGGTACAATCCCACATAACCCCCGACAACAAAAAAAAAAGGTTTAATGTTATAGGTTGTATCTGCAACATCATGACTAATCGCGTAGTTCGCGCGTGGTTGAGAATTAAGAAGTTTATTCGAGCCTCTCAGTTCTGTGAGGAATCCCAGCAACCAGTCAGTGTTATAGGTCATCTCAGAGTGGGACCTTGGTTTACTGAGGCTTGTAGTATGTAACAAAAATATATAAATATAATCTACATAATATGTTTTTTTCCTTTTATTACTAAAGATTTTGTACTTCATATAATTGTTCTATTGCTAGCGTACTTTATTGTTTAACTATTTTTATTGGTGCTGCGTGTAGGCCGGCGGCGTGGCCGGCGCTCAGCTGGGCGCGCGGCTGTCACGGTACGAGGGGGCGGCGCGTGCGGCCCGCGGCCCGGCCGCGCGCTCGGAGGCGGCGCGCGCGGACGCCGCCTCGCGCGCCCTGCTCGCGCACCTTCTGAGCATCTACCGTTGGCTGGACGCGCCACCGCTGCGCGACCTCGACTCGCTGTCCGAGGTATGCCGGCTTCGGAGCATATTCACTGCGTATCTAGTGATCTGTTGTTGTTATGATGCTTTACATCGTGAGCACGACTTGCAGATATCACTGGCCACGCCGGAGGGCAGGGCCCGTGCGTCGGAGGCGGCGGAGGCCTTGCGCGTCGCGTTGCGCGGCGGCCCCGCGGAGGGCGGCGCCGAGGGCGCGACGCGACGGCTGGCCGCGGTGCGCGAGCGGCTGCGGCGGCTGGGGCGCGCGCGCGACCAGCTCGCGGCCGCGCTCTCGCGTCACCTCAACAACGCGCTGATACACCTGGGCAACGCGGCGCAAGAGCCGCACGAGCCGGCGCGCCACCACGCCGACCTGCTGCCCTACGCGCCCTTCATGAAGTGGCTCAAGGACATGGACGAGAAGGCGTACGATGGACTCGTTAAGGTACCGCGGCTGCCCCTCCGAACCCGCCAGACTGGCTGCCGCCCGCAATGCCAATCTGCCGCCATAACAGCGCCGCTGCGTTCCGGCAGTCATGCATATGAGAGATAAAACTATTCCGGGCGAAGACACTTTACCGACTACGACCACACTATCACTTAATATCAAGTGTAACCGAGGTCAAGTCTTAGCCTATAGCCGATAAAAAATCCCGTGTGTGCCCCTTCGGTTTCGAATTGTTATTTTTATGTTCTTATCGTGACCCACGCCAACTACCATACTGATGTATTGACTGCGTACTGCCGCCCGCGCAGGTGTACGTCGGCACGTGGTCGCGCGTGCACGAGCGCGCGGTGCGCGCGGCGTGCGACAGCGCGCGCACCGCCCTCGCCGCGTCGCCGCCCGAGCGCGCCGACCAGCTGCTCGACGAGGTGACGCACACATACACACACACACACACACGCACGCACACACACACACACACAATCGCCTATCATAACATCGCACGTTATTGCAATGCGTAAACTATTGATCAAATGACAACCACCTCAAGATGTGACATAAATGAGTGCAGAAAATAAAATCGACTGGAACGGACGACCAGTTTTGAGCTTAGGGCATAGAGCAAAAAAATTTCTATTATATCTGCGGACGGCAGTGTTAAGAATCTCCTACGTCTTACAAAAACTCTGATGTGTCAAAAATGTGTAACCTCAAAATTGAAATATAGCCGTTTGCACCATAGCTTATCTAGTATGTGCACGGACGATTGTGGTTTAATATTTGTGGTGTTCATATCGCATGTTAGGTGTCGAGTTATTGCTTGCAGTCGAAGTGTTATGTTTCATTAACGTAACAATCGTTTATAATAAACGTATAAATTTAAAATACGATTGTTCATTTTGTTAATATATATATATATTAACATTAGATTTATTGACACATTTTTGCGGCATTCATTTCGAATGTTTAGTGATTTTGTGCATTGTCGCATTCATTGTTTTGCTGTTTCGCAATAAAACGTATGGAACAATGTCGCCAGAGGTGTGTAAAAAAAAAATTATAAGAAAGTTAAACGGACATTAGTATACGAAACTTTTCCTCCAGCGGTGTACCGTCAAAATGACGGGCACGGTGTACACAGCCTTGCCTAGTGTTAAGATGAACTAAATGTACTATCGTAAATGAATAGACTAAGTAAATTTGGTTCAGTTATATAATCTGATGTAACCATAATTCAGCTTAATATATATATATATTTATATTAAAGTATGGTAACTTTTGAAACAGTGTCTCTTGTATAAATGTATAACTGTTATCCTGTGTCAAATATCACAAATGTAGATTGCTATTTGCCTTCCGCCTTCTGTTTTTAAATAACATGTCGCCATCAGGTGCTGAATTCGGTGGAGGAGCTATGCAACGCTGAACAGGACTTCTGCAATCAGTTCTTTTACCTCGATGTGGATATTAAGGTAAAACATCTCCAATCTTACGTTACCTCTAATAATGGGTGTGACCAAACAGCCGCTTTAACGTTACAAATTGCAATTAAAACTCATCATAATAATTTTTTTTTTCCTTCCAAAGCACACATTTTTTTTTTATATCACGACCGAATGAAATCAATCTGGCTCAGAGAAGGACCAATTTTCGCAGCAATGTATGGTTCAACTCAAGCTAGACACCTGCGCGTGTGATGTACATACTTTATCAATCGAGATATCAGTCCGTACGCTAGAGACGGTGATGTAACTTTACGTTTTTTATGTGAATAGAAAAGGTGTAATTCGTGTATGAACACTTTCAGTGCGACAACATCGACGGTGGGCGAAGTGAGAAGAGCGACGGCGGCGAGCGCGGGGCGGAGCGCGGCGAGGCGGCGCGGCGGGGGGCGGCCGAGTCGCGCCGCTTCATGGGCGAGCTGCTCCCGACGCTCGAGGGCGAGCTGGTCGCGCTCGTGGCGCACCTCGAGCGGAGCGACACCTAGTGAGACGCTTTCGTAGTTATACCGACTGTTACTGAGCAAGCGGTGACCGATTGAACACCGGAACCCAGTAACCGAGTTGGAATGTTGACTGAATATGATGCAATTTCTAAGGTTTTTTTTTTTTTTTACTTCGAAAACCGGTTTACCGGGCAGGGTTTATGTCCTCATATGTTACACAGATACACCGCGCTGCTGGGTAGTTCGTTGTGCCAGTTCTCCTTCACGGCTATAATTATATAGCGCTTATTAAGCGGTGAAGAATAGGCAAGTCAGGCTGCAGTCTAGAAATTATGACTTAAGATTTTTTTTTTTAGTCGTACTCTATTTTACTTATTTAAAATGTTTCCGATTATTCAAGAATCGACATTTAACTTCAGCGGCGCTATGAGGGCGCTGGCGTGCGCTGGTCGGCGCGTGCTGGGCGAGGGGCGGGAGGCGGGCGGCGAGGAGGGGCGTTGGTCGCGCGCGGCCCTCGCGGCCGTCGCCGTGGCGGCGAAGCGCGGCGCGGACCGCGCGATCGCGGAGCGTCTGGCCGCGCTGCCGGAGGCCGCGAGGCAGGCGGCGCGCCGGCCCAAGTGCGGCGTGCTCGCGTTCGTTCACGAGCTGGAGGCGATGGCGGGCGCGTGCGAGGCGATCTTCGCGCGCGGCGGCCGGCGCGCGGACCTGGAGCGCTGGTACCTCGCGCTGGGCAGCGCCATGCTGCGCGCCATACAGCGGGCCGACCACCCGCGCACGCCGCGCGCCGTCGTACACATGGGTGCACACCGTTGCGAGCCTACTTATTTTACTTCTCAAAACAACCGGCCCACCACGCTTTGCGGCAATGAGTAGAGCTTGTATACTGGGTATTATAACTTTGGAGGCCGGAATAATACTATTACGGAGACAATTTAAACCTTGTGTGCGACCATGAAATGGAACGGTGGAACCCGCCGTGCGCTACAAACGAATCGTATCAAATGTGTCGTCACTACAAAGCTTTTCAGAACGCCCCTCGCCCTGCCGTTCTTACTGTCGTCCCCTCCGGCCCTCAGAGAACTACCACCGGCTGCACGCGGTGGTCTCGTCGCTGCGCGCGCCCGCGCTCGACGCGCTGCGGCGCGAGTGCCGCGCCCGCTACTCGGACTCGCTGCGCGCGTACGTCACGCAGTACTTCGGCCGCCCGCTCGACAAGCTGGCGCAGTTCTTCGAGGTGACCGGAGCGCCCACAGGCCTGCTGAATCGACATTAGGAAACACCCGATAGCTGTTATATAGTTAAAAAATATCTTCTGAATTATAGTTTTGATGATGTTCAAAGAGACGTATTTCGAACAAAAAAAAAAAAAAAAGAAACTAGACTGAAATCAGTCCAGTTGCTTAGGAGGTACGTTAATGCGAGTGGACAAACGTTCTTGTTTAACTTTTAACATATTGAGGCGGACGTGAAGATTTTCGTTTTTATAAGTGTGTTGTTATATCCGGCTTCGAAAGACCAATGTACACGTTTGAGTGTTCTTTCTATATTTCTTATCCGCCACCCGGTTACATCCGGTAACAAGACGGGTGGTAGACATCGAGGCAAGAACATTTGCAATAAAACACCATCATTTAATATCCCCTAATGCAGATGCACTAAAGCATGTTACGAAATTTATTATAAATATAACAACCTACTGTCAGACATTACATTTAAAGTTTTATAAAGAGGTCAACGACTATTTTTATTTTAAACATTGATGATTTATAGCTGTGCTGCGAAAGTTCGTGCTGTTTACGCAGTCTGTGCAACTTGTGCAGTTCGTGTATTGTTGATGTCGTACGCAGGGCGTGGCCGAGGCGGTCGCGTCGGGCGTGCGCGAGGACGAGGTGTGCTACCGCGCGGCGTTCAGCAAGCACGAGCTGCGGCGCCTGCTCGCCATGTACCCAGCGCACGAAGGTACCTATCGCACAACACTGCCGCCGTACGCGCTGCGTGCGAAACTTGCGCGACGCACTGTACCGTGACACGCCCTG
>DWQX01004561.1:0-14717 GCA_018245475.1 Pharmacophagus antenor
AAGTGGAGTAAGCGAGAAAATAAGTATGAATATGAAAGAAGAAAGAGTACGAGCGAGATAAAAATATCAGAAATTAAATTGTCAAAATGGAATTGTCTAGGCCTTGTTCAAAATATGTCAAGGGGAACGATTTAAAAAAAATCATGCCTAGTGTTTTTTTTTTTGCAAATTGGCCAACTTGACAGTTTTACACAATTTTTAGACTAATGTGAATTTATATCTCATGGACCTTCATTTTTTTGTTGATATAGCCCCATGCAAGTCGTCATCATCATATAGATCTCTTTGGGTATTCAACTCTTAATTTTTTTTTCAGGTTGCAAAGATCCTGATAACAAAGTGCGAGAAGCAAGTGGGTCTTGTTTGGGTCAACTGGGAGCTATCGAGGCGGGCCATTTACCTCGTCAATACGTTCAGCCTGATAAATCACCTTTTGCTTTCTCCATTGTGGATAATTGTTTTGCTGCCACTGCTCTAGTAGAGCTTTGCAGAGCTTTCCAATACGAGAAGGATACTACGGTATGATTTGACTTTTCTTTTTTCCTTCGACTGATTTTTAAACATAATTAATATTTTGCTTATATAAGTTTTTAGTTAAAATGCTTATTTCATTTGCAATATGTCGGTGTTTTGTAGAACATAGATTGTTATGCATTAACAATACAGGAGATACTCAAGATCTATGAAATATCACCAACGGGCAGTAAAAAGAAAGTGTGGGATAGATTCCCAGAAAATATGCACCAGATTATGCATCCACTGCTTAGCTCTAGGTATGTTCGGGCGAGTTTAGTACTACAAAAATATCTAACTTTTTATGAAGATTTTTTATTACTCAACGACCTGTGAATTACCGCAATATAATACTACAACGGATAAAATTAACCCGTTCAATCAATTTTATGGACATAGTAGTAACATAAATATTAAGTGGCAAGACAACATCTACGATGATAAACTGGTGTAATAAATAGTCATGTTTATCTCTTGGCTGCCTCCGTGGCACAGCAGTTTACCCGCTTGCCTTGTAACGTGGAGATCCTGGGTTCGATTCCTGTGCCAGAGGAGGAGGAGTATGGATTGTGGTAAGAGTTTTCGATCCCGACTGGCTAGTTACCACCATCAACATAACATGCCGCTATAACAGCATTGCTGTGTTCCAGCAGTCGTAGATGTGAGAGCCAGATGTATTCTGGGCGAATACACTTCATCATCTTCGGCTCCATTGTTACTTAACATCAGGTGAAATCGAGGCAAGTGTTATCCCATAACTGATAAAAAAAAATCCATCATTACTAAGAATGTGTTATTATTCAAACTGTAATTTTTAAAATCACAGTATTTTAAAAATGCTAAGTAATTTAATAATACAGTGTATTTTAGATATACGTTGGCATATCCATCGCAACCTAAGAAAACACATCCGCTCTTTGGTTCCATGCACGCAACTACTTTTCTTGAATGGGCTCACAAGTAAGTGGATATAAGAACATTAAACTCTCGGAAGATAATTTCTGACCAGGTGTCCTGCCGCTTATGATGACTATTGAACTCGGTGCTAGTCGTCGTGGATTCTAGGTGTTAGATTTGGAGATAATATAAGTGGTTCGCCTGTTTTTAGCTCATGTGAATATTGAAGGCCAGGAAGAAATGTACGCTGTATGTTCGGGTGCGTCTTGCACGGGAACATATAGCGGTCTTGTATATCTTTTGTGAGTGCTATCAGGATCGCAAATGTCGGCGAAAGCGTTCCGGTGGCTTCGCCCTGTAGCCACGAGGATAGAACGTTCTGGGGATAGCGGTATTCCCATACAAACCCGAACGTCCAGCATACCTTATTTAAGCATTAAAGTGCACTAAAATTAATAAATTATAATTGCTATAAACTTTGAACATAATCATAAAGATAAAAAAATATATAAAATCATACCTTGTATTAATATTTTTTAAATGTAGATGCATATATAAATATTTGGGCTAGGCCTGCAGGCAAGCCTCTAGTTCTGGGTGTTACAATTGGTGCAAGCCCGAATCAACCTTCTCTTGACTGAGGAAAGGTTTGCGATAACATTGTTTCACGTTAAAAAAGGTTTCTAGGGAAAAGGTGGCCAACTTTTAAAAATGGAAAATAAGTATCTTTACAATTTTTAAGTACTATTGTAAAGAAGTCAAAAGCTGGTTTATCTATAAGTTCATTGTTGTAGTACACAAATGTTGCTGTTAAATTTTGATAGTAAGAGTTTATACAACTATCTTTAATAAACCTATACATTATAAATAAATAATTTTATTAATAAATAAATTTTAGTTGGACGGGCCAGTTGATATCTTTAATAGAATCTGAAAGCATCCGCGAACTTCTCCGCGCCGTGCATCCGAGCATGCGTCGTGACGTGCGCACACTATTCCTATTCTTCCCCTACGTTCTTCTACACGCTATTATGTCAAACCCTGGCGCACAGCATGTACAAGAGGAGATAATCGCAGTTATAGGTAAGTCGACAGTAGATAAATTACATAAAGTAACATAATACAAGATAAAAGCAGCCAATAGTAATTTTTAACTGTACTTTAACATATACCCTGCCATACTCACTTGTAACGGCTTTTGTACACAGTAACTAGTGCATTAATTGTATGATACTGTTAACAAATTTTTGCATTGCGTGTGCTGTTATCAGTACCAGGGCAACCAGTATTACCAGTATAGAAAATGTTTCAAATCAAAATTCAGTTTGGCTTTCAATGTGTAATGGAAACGGTGCACGTAGCTGAGAATGTGTTAAATATTACTTTGTCAGTATGAACTGTACTGTACTTTCTTAAATTTCCCATCAGATATCTTACCCTCTATGTGGTAACGAGTACTTGGCGAATATTACCTTGAGGTGAACCTGCTTGAGTAGTCATTTTTTGTATGTAAAAAAAAACATTTGTAATATGCTTTCTAATTGAAAATTTTATATTTTAAAAGTATATTACCACGACCTATTATACGTTTTAGCATTAAATATTTTTTAGGTTTTACTTTTTTATTTTATTATTATTTTAATTTTGGTAACAATTGTTTTAATTAAATTATAGGACGTGAAAGTTTCGATGCCGAGAGTACAGTTTCTTCAGACAGATCTAAATATAAAATGCTCAGGCATATCAGATTGACACCGAACGTTAATGCTGTACAAGCTGAAGAAGGAAATCAGGTAAATAAATTGTACTAACACGCAAATACTTGTCAGTGTAATTTGAGACCTAAATAGTATTGATATTATTGAATAATCAATTTGTACAAATATACAATATTTTGTTTGTAAAAAAAATAATGTTTATTCCTTTCAGAGCAAATGCAGTAAAACTATATATACCTTGTTTGATTTCTTGAATCGATGGCTCCTAGAGTGGTGTCATTTGAAACCGCGTCCAACTGATAACGAAAATTACAAGTAAGTTATGTCTATAATACTACTCTTGAAATATGTGTAAATGGTAAAACTTGCCCTAAAAACTATGTGTTGATTTTCATTCATGTTTTTATGTTCATTCATATTTTATTGTGGTAAATTAATATTCTTCTATTATCATAAGATAAACTACTAAAATACAATAAACATTTTTCACCTTTCATCTGCGACGACTAAATGGGTGGTCATCACTGTTGCATAAGTGATTACATATAATATTAAATAAAAATTTTAATTATTAGCCAAATACAAATAAAAATAACCATAAGTAATAATAAATAGGACGTTCTTCGAAATTGTTTGAATTTTCTAGATACAGTATTTCTCAATACTATAAATATACTTTTCATACACCTTTTCTACATCAGGCCGGAGATAATAATTGCGGTATTTAAATGTAAAACATGGTTTGAACATATAATACTTCTTTAATTTCTTATTTTTAATTTTAGAGCAATATATACCTTTATGGAGAAATTTGATAAGCTGACTATTGCCCGTGGAAACTTTGCATGCGGTGAGTTGGAGCGGGCGCTGCAGTATTTAGAGATTTACATGGACGAGAGGAAAGAACGCGTGCAGGAAGAGTTGCCGTTACTGGCGGAAATATACGCCTTGTTGGATGAACCGGATTCCGTCGCCGGTGAGTTGATTCAAGCAGTTACAACTTCATTTGTCCTTTTTCTTTCTGATGGTAGGTTTTTGATATCGGACGTCGTCTGGATAGGTAGTCGTAACGCTTAATTGTGCAGCTAAATAGTGATGTGCAAATATTACTGAGTTCCAGTTTGAAAGTTGTTGTCACTAGTGTAATAACTGGGGTAGTGAGACTTAAGGTCGTATATTTCAAGATGACGCGCACTGTGTAGTGCTTTGTGAACACCTTAAATAATTACTCATCGTCAAAAGTATATCGTATAATTTATGATCTGTTATATACACTCTTAAACACTGACTCGGCAATGCACACGGAGCCAACTATCATACGTCCACTCTCGCCTGCGGTTCAGGTAGTATAGACCTTACCATCTGGAACTCGTTTTTTGCTTGAATAAAAAAGATTATGTGAAGATCCACATTTTTTTACTATTCTTCTTTACTCTTTGTTTTTCCAACATACGAACTAGTTTGGGGGGCTTTTACAACTATTTAAGGTTATTAAATATCTTTATATGGAGGTGGCACGTAGTTACAGGAGTACACTATACAATACTTGAAAGACTCCAGTGCTGTTATAATATATTAATGATTTAGTGCAATATTACACATATAACACTAAATCATTCATCAAAGTATGCGATAATGCCATCCTTTCTACATTCAGTGTCCAGACGCACTTATTTAGTTATGCAATGATTGCCCCAGTGATTTTCAAGGTGTCACCGGTAAACGAGTTTGAGAACCATTGTGTTAATAGAAAACTAAATCTTTAATTTTTTTATCTAGCTATGTTGATTACTGTTTTTAGGAATACTATCTATTAAGAGATCTGAGCCATCGTTGAAGGAATTGATACTTGCGCAGGTGGTTACCGGGAGGTTGCAAGACGCCGCCTTATGTTATGAAAGACTCGCCCAAGAAGGTCAACTCGATAAACACAGCTTGCAGGTAACATTTTAATAACTGCGCTAAGATTTAAGAAATATTTTCTTAGATCCATTAAATTTTTTGCCCACTTTTCTTATTACTTTTAATTTGCTTAGATCTAAATCAAACTAAATAGAGTAATTAAAAGTTTTAGACAACTAGAATATACAATATTATAAGACTGATGTTACATTTTTCTCTTTAGCTTTATTCCTTTTTTTTTAACGCAGGTTTTGAATATTTGCTTCTTAGTCGTAATAAACGTATTATATGTATTTGGTATAAGAGAGTTTTTGTTATTTTCTATTTGCAAGTTCTCAACACTGTGGACATAATTTTCAGGGTATGATAGACTGCTATCTAGATCTAGACCAGCCCTTTACAGCATATCGGCTATTAAGCGAACGCGATACAGATGATAATGTGATGGAGCTTGCCGCTGAGCCCCTATGGAGGTTGGGACGTTTCGAACAACTTGATGAATTAGCTCGGAAACCGATTGTAAGTTAACTGTGTGGTTTTTATCAGCCATGGGCTAACATTTAATCGCAATTGCACATGATCTTAAGTGACAATTACGTCGTAGAAAGTGATATGCGCTTACCCAAATGTTAAATTTTTCCATTTACATTATTTTAAAAACCTCTAAGACATTTATTTTTCTATTCCTATTAATTTCAGCCTCCCTCTCGTGAGAACTGGGGTCTTTTAATGGGTCGTGTACTCTTATCGTATCGAAATCAAGATCATGATACATTTTTAATATCATGTAAGGAAGCCACCGATAAGTTATTGTCCCAAATGGACGGTAAAAGTCGAGGGGAAAGTGCATTACGGAATGGATATCAAAGTGTTCTCGGACTGCATATAGTGAAGGAAGCGGAACATGCTGAAGAGGTTTTCAGGAGGTAGGTAAAACCTAATAGAAATTTTTAAATTGGTTTTATTGTTTTTTTAAGATTTTTATACTTATACACAATATTATGTACATAAGATGGATTTTATTGCAATTCACACCAAATTGTGTTCTCTGCAAGTTTATTTTAGGTTTGAGCAGAGATAAGTAGTCCATGAAAGGTAGCTCTATACCTGATACTCATTTTATACTTTTTTGTTTCCCTAAGCAGAAAATAAATTGGGAATATAACATATTATGACCTATTTCTAAAACGTAAGCAACAATTCAATGTATGTATTATCCTTCCCTCAGATTTAAAAATAACAACAATTTTTATTTATTTAAAACAGATTAAAGGACTTACACGATGGTCAGAGTCAAGGTGAAATCATTTTGAATCAATTGCTAGACGAATGGCGTCGCAGACTTTCTGTCGTACAATTAGACGTTCGAACTGTTGAACCTCTACTAAGACTTAGAAGAATACTGCTGCAGCAAACGCAGGTAAACCATTTACTATAATTAACAATGCACCTGTACAGCAGTCAAGTGCTTGCCTTATAACATGAAGGACCTGGGTTAGATTCCAGGACCACGCGAGTAGTGGAGTGTGGATATAGGTATAGTTTTTTGTACTCGCCAGGCTAGGTCAATGTCAACTTTGTTGAGGAAGTTTAAGGCTCAGCTGATTTCCCACGACACCGTCACTTAGGCCTTTGAGGAGCTCAGTAGGATTTAATGCGTATACCCCTGTCATTGTTAATTGGCCATCGGGGGAGTACCATACAACTCCCGTTGTCCCTCGATAGAGTTCGGCACGGTGCGTTACACTTTCCCTACTATAAAAAAGGTTAATATTAATCTGTCGCCATTATTATTTTTTTAATTAATTCTAATTAAATATATACTTATATTTAAATTATTGTAGGAGCTGTTAGCGACAACCCATCCGAATACTTCAAATCGTTTGAAAGTCTGTATTGGTGAATTGTGGCTGCAGAGCGCTAAGCATGCGAGAAAGGCTGGAATTTACCAACAGGTAATGGAATATATTTGTCATTAAATTAAACGCCCTTCTAATTAGACTCCTAATTCTATTAAATTTATCTTCTAATTAGATCAATTGTGTTTTCCAAAACACTTTCAGCGATTCATAATAAACATAGTGACTCTCTTCAATGTAATATAAGATTTTCTATTATTTTAGTCATACATGTATATACTGAATGCTGAAGAGTATCGACCCGAAGAGTTATTTATAGAAAAATCTAAAATGTACTGGGCTAGAGGACAACAAGAGCACGCATTCACAACACTGCGACGTGGTCTTGACGAAGCATACCCACAGATAGACAAACTCACACAAGAACAGAGGTCATTACTTTTTATATTACACATACAACTCATTTAAATTTGTAATATGACCTGCTTGTAAAAATGCTTATCGCATTTTATCTACCTTATCGTATAAAAATGCGATGGTTCTTAAGAATTAGTATATTTGAATACTTTGTAATGCTGTTGTTTCTAACATTAGGTGTTTATTCTCGTTACATGAACAACTAGCTACAGCACCTTTCAACACTAATTATTGCAAACTACAGCGTGGCACTCAAAAGGCCTTTCGGTTTAAAGAACTTTATTTCTGATTATGATAGAACAATAATAAATAAAAAATATATGCTTCTCGCTAAATAAACTGAAAAAAAAATTAGCACTTTCTTGACAGTTTTGGTGTCGGTTAAGTATATAAATAATGAAAAAGTTATTTTCAGAAAAATATGTGCCAAAGCGAAATTGTTGATAGCTAAATATAACGACGAGACCACCAATGTCGATGTTGACGTGAACATCGGTTATTATAAGGAGTCAGTTGATGTTTTTAAACAATGGGAGAAGAGTTTGGTGAGTATTATTAGTATTTACGAGGGGTGTTCAATAAGTAATGAGAATGACTAAGATTCGGTTATCTTTTATTACATTCTGTTTTATTTTTCAACATAGCCACCTTTTAGGATTTACACTTGGCATATCTTTTTTATAAACAAAATTACTTTTCGAAAAAATCCTACGACTTGATTCCTTAAGAAATCGTGTACAGCAACCATCACTGCGTCATAATCATCAAATTTCTGACCTCTGAGGTGCTTCTTTAGCAGCGGAAAGGGATAAAAATCACTAGGAGCGAGGTTCGGTGCATACGGTGGGTGCTCCATCAATTCAAAGACAGCATCATCAATGGCAGCCACTGCAACTTTGGACTTGTGCGCGGGGGCGTTATCTCAGTGAAACAAAATAAGTTTTGCTAGTTTCCCACGACGTTTTTCGCGTATTTTATCACGCAATTTTTTATTTGTTCTGCATATAAAGACCCCGTAATAGTGGCTCCATGACTGAGGTATTCGATCAGTACTACCCCTTGGCTATCACTGAGAAGAGAGCCCATAATCTTGCTGGCGGATGGAATTGCCTTAAATTTCTTAGGAGTTGAAGATGACGGTCTCTTCCAGGTCGTGGACTGTTGTTTCCTTTCAGGATCGTAATGGTGAAGCCAGGTTTCATCCATAGTTATGAATCGAGTCAAAAGGTCAAGATCTTGTAACAAATCGAAACAGCTTTGTCAAATTATTAGTCTGGTTTGTTTCTGCGTGTCCGTAAACATTTTAGGCACGCAGCTCACTGACACTTTTATCATGCTCAAATAATCGTGTGTAATATTATGGACACTCCCTATCAAAATCTTTACTTCATCAGGTATAAAACGAACAGTAACACGACGATCGGATAAAATAATTTTTTCAACTTTTTTAACCATTTGTTCTGTTACTGATGTCATAGGGCGTCCCGAGCCTGGGTCGTCATTGGTAGAAGTTCTTCCTTACTTAAACTCAACACACCAACGTGCAATTGTAAAATATGGAGGAGCATGAGCACCTAATGTTTCCTGCAAGTCTTGATTTATCTGCTCCGTACTTAAATTTTTCATGCACATGTATTTAATTACCGCGCGAACTTCAATTTCCTCCATTTTCGAGAATACGTTCCGATACTGAGAAAACAAATGACTACATTCAGAAGAAAAAACAAAGGAGAATCGAAAACTGTTTGATTTTTTGTTTTATAAGTATTACAGATATCCGAGCTATGCCTAACTATGTCTTTATATTTTTCTAATCAAGAAGTATACATGTTATTGGCACTACTTTTTGAATACCCGTCCCACAATTTTGTAGACGATTTGCATTTTATTTTAAATATTACTTACAAAGTGATACATAATTTATTTATTTATACAGTTACACAGTATAAATGCAGAATAATGAAATACAAATCAAATATTACAACAGTCAATAAAAAATTGAAAAGTGCATACAATAATTTTAATTTTTTTTTATGTACTGAAATAGTATAAAATGGCCGTAGCGCATCGTAAAAGCTATTTACAGAGTAAACAACGCACTGATTTTCAGTTACTTAACTCGGTTTAGTTTAATTGGTGATATGTCCAGTTTGCACAGCGTGTTATATTAAATGACAACCTTATAATTTTCTGCTGGAAAATATTTTATCGTTTAGCCGACTTAAGTTTCATTTAGGAATAAAAATAAAAAGGATAAATAGATTCAATTGTTCATTTAAAATACTTAAGGTCAATAGAAAAGGAAATGCTAATTGTTATGCTATCATTCTAATTAATATCTTATCTGCACAATTAACACTGAATTTGTTTAGTAACATTAATATACCGGATGAGGTCGGGGGCAAGAATATTTCAGTGACAAATAAATAATTCCATTTGTAGGTTTGCCTTGGTGCATATTATGAGAAAGTGAGCAGTGGTGACGGGCCGCCTACAAGTAAGACCTGGTCTCATCGGATACACGCACTCAACTCATACGGCAAAGCTCTACAATATGGCCACAAGTATTTGTATCAGAGCATGCCTAGGATGCTATCTATATGGTAACTAAAAAAATCACCAACGAATGCGAGCTATTGGTAAATCCAATCATATAGGCGTGTAGTGCTGTTGTCCCTAGTTTTGCTGTTAAGCAATTGTGTGATGGCCTTACTGTGTGGATTAATGAATTACTAAATATAGTATAATTAAGTAATAGGATGCTGGAGGCTTAGGATTGAACTTAAAAAAAAATCAGAGAAATTGATATGATATATATATATAGTTTTAATAACAGGTTGGATGTAGAAGTGACTTCAGTTGATACCAGTATACATTCTGTGTTGGCTCAAATGACTGAAATAATTAAAACGTATGCGGAAAGACTGCCCATATATCTATATCTAACGGCGTTCTCACAAATTATTTCCAGAATTTGTCATCCGGTTAAAGAGGTAAGTTTTTTAATTAACACAAAATTACCTAATTCTTCAAAGTAACGTATAAAGGTAACGCTGCGTAAAGCTTTTGATTCTAAAGAACTGACAAGATTTTTAGGAAAGTTTATTTTGCTAGTCTAGTCAAGACCTTATGGAAATATCAAAAAAGGTCCTTTTATCAATTTAAATTATTTAAATATTAAATAATAGTGATTCATTAAACGGATGAAGATGTCGAAGTAAAGAAATAATTAACTTCTAATAGCTTAATCTATGATACAAATATTGATAATAACAGTTATAATCTATATCAAAAAGCTCGGAAATAAAACCTGATATAATTTTGCTTAGGTATATCTACAGTTAAAAGCTATTATTGTAAAACTAATCATGGCTTACCCACAACATACTTTGTGGATGATGATGTGTGTGATCAAGTCAAGTTACCCCCAGCGCATCAAGCGCTGCACCGAAGTATTCGCGGATCCGAGATTAAAAGAACCTCACATGCTGAAATTCGTCTGCGATTTTAAACAGTTCGCTGAAAAGCTGATTGATTTGTGTAATAAGCCCTTAGTTGGAAATTTGGTGAGTTTCTTTGTTACATTTAAAATAAAATATCAATTTTATGTGTTTCTTAAATGTGTTAGACAGAACTTTTAATAACTAACAACTAGTTGATTCATTCCTCCTTTCCTCTCGTCTTTTATTGTTTTCATTCATCTTTCCTCCAGTCCCCCCCCCCCGCTTTTTTGTGTTACTTAAAAAAATCTTGTGCTCTGTAGAATCCAACAGTTTCATCAGTCGTTCGAACATTACCGAAATTATTGGCGGGCGAGAATTTCAGTCACATTATGGTACCGTTTCAAGAGTTCTGCAAGATTGTCCTGCCGTCCAAAGCGGCACGACAGGAGCGTATAGATTTCAATATACCGCGAGAGCCGTCCGTGTACATCTCAGGCATCGAGGAGCAGATTCAGATACTACCTTCATTACAAAAACCGAGGAGGGTCACTTTGAAAGGTTTGTTTTAAACAAAAAGAAAATACGTATATTTATAAATATGATTTTTTTTAACAGCAATTAGATAATACTTGAACTCAATTTACACATGCTATTAGGTAACAATGATTCCGTAGATGGTGAAACTCGCTCTTGTTCACACATTTATAACTGCCGGATCACGGCCACGCTGTTATGGCGGCAGGTTGACATTAGAGGCGTTAGTATCCAGGCGGATTAAAATAAAATGCTGCTTCGATAGTAAATGTATTATAGATTTGATTGCCTATGTATATGGAACTATTTTCCTTTTTAGGCTCTGATGGCAAGTCTTACATAATATTATTGAAATCGCGCGACGACCTTCGCAAAGATTTTCGCCTGATGGAGTTCAATGGGGTCGTCAATAGGTTCCTCCAGGACGCGCCAGAGACGCGACGCCGCCGCCTGTACATCCGGACATACAGTGTGCTGCCGCTGAACGAGGAGTGCGGCCTCATAGAGTGGGTGCCCAACCTAGTGGGCCTGAGACCTATACTGATTGACATTTACAAGCAGAAAGGTAAGTTACACATTCTTCATAAAACACACATTAATGCCTTATTTACAGTATATAAAAAATTTATTATGTATAAAATAACTTTAACGTTTGCTCAACAAGCCATGCTCTTAATAACATGGTACGATTCAGAATTACGATAGATTAAATTTTGCACAAGATCAGTTTGCCAACTTTGCACTGAAGATACCTTATTTTTTCCAAGCCTCACTTTTGACATTACTCATTCTAATTAAAACTTCCAATATTATAATAATATTATTATCACTTACTTTCTCATGTGATGGTAATTTTGATAGTAAATCCGATATAATTTTTACAAGTTCGAGATTAACTAGCTTAAATTGTACTGATATAATTGTATTATTGCCGGTGTTAAAGAACAACGACACGTCTTATTTTGTGTTATGAAATGTATAATATTTCCCAAACTGTATAACAATTAATTTTATAATGACTTCGTGCTCTCAGAGGATGTGTGATTTATATATTTGTAGACATCAATGTATGAAAAACACAAACTAAAAAGGCATATAGTAAATCTGCTCTTTTCGAAATGTGTCGTTATTCTAGAAAACCGAGGTTGTATATAATTGTGTTTTTGTCAGGTATCCAGACATCCAATCGTGAGTTAAAGGAGCTGATGTGCTCTAAGAAAGATCCTGTAGAGAAAATGCGGCGAATATTTGAAGAGCAATTACTGCGGCGACACCCACCGGTGTTTCAGGAATGGTTTAGACGCGTCTTCACCGACCCTTATGGATGGTATGTGGACCATAACATGCATTGCAAATATATAACAGTAGAATGTATGTCATACCTTAACACTCAAATGAAATTAAAATAAATATTTGAGCATTATTAAAACTGTGTCTTTCGTATAAAAACGATACTTTTAGTGTTTTCATTAAAAAGTACATCGTATTTAATATGACGCATTGGTTTTCTGGGCGTTAGTTGGTCAATGCTTTGTTTCATGCACTGTAGCACCAGAGTTTTAATACTATCTATTATATGACAGTTATAAAAACTCTATTATGTAATTAATTTATTTGTAGACATAATTTATATTGCGGATATTGTTCATCGTCTATTCGGTTTATGAATTTTTATGCACTAAAGATCATAAAAATTTGTAAAACTAGTCAAATCGTGACTGATTTATGTTCCATTAAAAAATCCAAAGTTTTCTAAATTCAGACATATTAACACAGAGTTTGTGTGTGTATTAAAGTATTGTAATATCTTACTTTTAACCCATTTGCATCACACAGAAAAGTGAAAAATTCGTTTATATCAACAAAAATTTTTTGATTGTATTTAAATAAAAAAGTTTTTAAATGTTAAAAATTAAAGCAATATTACATAAATAAAGAATTTTTATTTCATAATAGAATCATAATTATGAGAGGAATAAAATCGCCATAGAACATCTACGTTATCTAAATCTAATTACCTCTTCATTGCTGTCGGAAATGTAACCATCCTTTTTTTTTATTTTTGTGAGTTATTTTACCTTGAAACTATTCGCGATCACCTATATTCATTAATTGAGAGTCAAATACACATGAGTATAATATACGTTCTGGTATTAAATGCCCAAGTGGAATGTGCGCGCATATATGCGCGCTCTGGTGATAGTGGCCAAGCAAAATGCGCGCATATGCGCTTATGATGCAAATGGGTTAAAAGTAAGATATACAATACTTTAACACACACACAAACTCTGTGTTTATATGTCTGAATTTAGAAAACTTTGAATTTTTTAATTAAATACAATAAAAAATATTGATTTATTGTGTTAGTTATGTATTTAAAATCGTGATAGATTTTACAATATATGTTCGCAGGTATCAAGCCAGATCCGCATATATAAGAACCACAGCCGTTATGTCCATGGTCGGCTATATATTAGGTCAGTAAAAAGCTTTAACGCAAAATTATGAAGAGTCTAATTATTAGTCTAATGGTTAAATTATAAAATTCGTGTAAAAAAAAATTGGAGTATTGTATTTACATAGAGTATTTTTTTTTCAAAGGCCTAGGCGATCGACACGGTGAGAACATCTCCTTCGATTCCACCAACGGTGACACGGTACATGTCGATTTCAACTGTTTGTTTAATAAAGGCGAGACGTTCGAGTGGCCAGAGAGGGTTCCTTTCAGACTGACGCATAACATGGAGGCAGCAATGGGGCCGCTTAAACACGAAGGGATGTTCAGGTATGGGATAATTGAAACAATAGCTTACGTATATTCAAGAACCGGAAAATTTTAGCTGACAATGATTAATATATAAGTTAAAAGAATTAAAATAACAATGTTAATTTCATAAACTTAAGAGCAGGTCCTAACAGGTAGTGGATACGCCTTTGAGCAAAAATTTGCATTCGTTAGTAATATTCGCTCTTCTATATTATTAAGCGGTTGCAATAACTTTCAGCTGATTACAATATAATACATAATTTATTTATAGATTATTTAATTTGTTATGTTGTGTAACAAATAATTAAGAGTGTAAAAAAAGTAGAAATGACTATGTGCTTAATACGTCAATGAGTTCAATGTTTGTTTGAATTGAATAAATAGAGTTAATGATCATCATTAAATATTTTTATTCAATTTAAACAACAGGTTCTGTATCACACTTTATCGTTAACGGTTAATAGTTACTAATATATCTATCTTTTAATATTTTATAATATTGCAAGCGATATTTTTTAATATCTGGCCTTCGATGTGTGTATTGGCTGTGGCACAACCTCCGAATGGCTTTATCCATTTTGATATAAATAATTGCATTTGATAAACGTCATAATTGAGAGTTACAAGCTTTGATTTTAAAATACTATTATATATATATATATATATA
>DWQX01004562.1:0-14717 GCA_018245475.1 Pharmacophagus antenor
ATATATATATATGTGGTATGAATATAAATAAACATAATGTATTAGTATGAAACCGTTTTTCAGTGACCTTGCAGGTCATGGACAGTTATTATAATATGCGTAGCTCAACTTGTGTAAAATTATTATGCGGAGATTTCATCTCAGATTTGGTAAATCATGTGTGTGTGTACACACACCTTTAGATAATAATTTTGAAGAATATACTATCAGAGGCGCACACACAGTACCATCTGACGTTTGTTTTCACGATTGACAAATTTGAAAGCATTAGATTTAGTTGAACAATAAAGCGGATAAATATTTTATCTTAAATTGAAATATGATTGCAGTTATGCTCTTTAGTTTATTCGAAATTTGACGTAGTATGCCTTACTTATAGCAGAGAAGTGTAATGCCTAGTTCAACGAATACCCCTAGATTGTTAGTGTTATAAATTAATAGAAACAGCTTACATAGTCGCGAAATTGCAGTTTTATTGTGTTATTGGTTAAATTAATAAAATAAATAAATAAATTATCTCTGTAATACTGGTAATATTACAAATAACTTTAATAAACCAACTCTATCATAACCGTCTAGTAAAAATACTACATGTAATTAATTTATGTTTAGTATCTACTTTTAAGTTTCCACCAACAAGCACCAGAAGTAATACAGTTGTCACGCGCCTGTACACGTGTTTATTATGATTATACATTTTAAATTGCAAATCTATGAATAACATAAATATCTATAAATACAAGAATAGAACTAAAATAACATTATTTCTTAATAGAAAACTCTATCAGATAAAATTACTTACATATAAAAATTATTCTTGTACCTTATACAATTTCAATATATTCAAGTCGTTGTCCACGACCACAACATTTATTACTCTGATTTAAGTTAAGCAAATTGAAATGGAAATCCTAAATAAACTAAGCTAAGTATTTTTTGATGACCGTATTTCGATAGAACATAATAGTAAAACAGTAGTTCAAATGTGATCACGAGTTGAAAGCGTCAGATAAAAATTCTGAAGATGTTTTAAATTAATTTACATATATTTCGTTATTTATATAACTTGTGACCGTCTCTAAAATATTCACACCGACATTTTGTGTTTCGTTCGTATCGAATAAGTTTACTTTTTAATTAATTACTACATTTTAGCAAATCTTCTTTAACCGATGGGAAAGGGTAATTGTACCCGGATGTTCATTTACTTTAAGTGACTTTTATTCATAAACCAAAACAATAAGCTGCAATTTTAACGTATGAGATGTTAGAAAAATTCGAATATCTTATTGTATTACATAATATAAAATAATTAAAAAATAAGTTGGGGTTCCAAAATATAACAGCAGTCAGTTCTGTAGGATATTCTGTTTGATGTATTTTATAATTTTTCATGAATTTGATGAAACATCTTCCACTATTGTATTTATTTACATAATCTTTTAACGACGTTTTGCCTTACATCTTACTAGTTTCCAATGGCGGTATTCTCATAGGAGCCTGAAAGCCTGGCGTAACCCATTTAAGCAATACAGTGCACCAAAATTAATGAATCATAATTCGTACATGATCTAAACACAACTATGAAGATAAAAATATGGAAAAATCACTTTATGTATTAATATGTCTTTATATAGATGTGTAAATAAATATTCGGGTTTGTCCTCCAGGCATGCCACTGCTTGTTACTATTCTTGTCTGTGTTAATTAATTTGCTTCTTTGTGTCATTTCAGAGGGCGAATTCTCAGCAACAATATATAAGTGGCGGTAAGTTTCATTTACTTATCATATGTTTTTAATTTTACATTTACTTATTGTAATTTGTATATATATTTAGTATGGACATTGCTTAACATGAAATTGTTGACATCGCATCGAAAGTTTAAAAAAAAACGTTATGTATATTTCTTTATTCATTGTGCCGGTTGAAATCAGAAAAATATATTTTGTAAACTTCAACCGTAGATGTCAAATGTGAAATGTAAAGCCGAAATAGGTAAGTAATAAAAGAAATAGAAAGGAATAAAAGAAATGCGCCGTGGGAGAGCTATTCGTATGTATGATAAAAACAGGGGACTGTCAAATGGGACGGATTTAAAAAGGTATTAGGTTTCATGGATGTGGTATCTTTGAATCATCGTGACTTGTTTACAAATTATTTTTTTTAGAAACGATAGGGCACCATTTGCAATTTTCTATTGTATTAAACAGTAGCCGTACGAGCTAAACCTCTCAAAGTTACCTCCTAGTGTATAAATACTAAATTAAATGTGATTTAAAACAGGGACGGATCGTTATAAGCAGCAATAGCTATAGAGATCGGTTAAACGGTGTAGGGAATTAAATATGGTAATGCTATTTGGCAGCCAGCTAAGATAAAGGGGATAATAAAAAAACTTATGATCACATTACGGTATAATTAGATGTAAAAGATTATTTTAGTAGTAATTTTTTTCGATAAGCATTTTATTTACCTATTAGGCAGTACAGATAACATTTGAAGCCATATTTTTATATACCACGTTAAGCATGTGTAAATCGAAGATTTGTGCGCAGTTTCGGTTATGTATTTTATAGGGGAACACGCTATTGGAACCATTTTGAGCGACGTTTTAATGCTGATTTCACACTGCACCTTATACCGCAAAATCTTAGAGCACGAGACTGTTTGATTTTAAATTGAGGAATTAAGTTTTAGCCAAACAATTGAAGCGTAGAGAGATTTAAGAAAATAGTGATAAATTTAATTTAATTGTGACAGGAACCAATCTATCACTAAAGAATAAATTATAATATATAAAGATGGTCAGTCTGACATATTAAAAATATTTAATATCTTTACACGTAATATACGTAAATAAAAAACATTATGATGACTGGTTGTGGACGTCATATGAAAAATTCAGTGACGTCTGACACACCTTCATGAGATTAGCAATCGTCGCGGTTAGAGAGAGCCCATGTGATCAGTGACCAAAGGCGATTTGAGTCGTAACATCCTCGTCGTTGGCGAGCTCGCAAAGCGATCCGCGGCGGCCGCCAATTCACGCCTATAGTGCCCTCTCGTTCCCTCTCTTCTGCTTGCTTATTTATTTCACTAAGTTAGTGTTCCCACGAGCGTCGCGTGAGTGTGACGTGCTCTGCGCAATTACGATAAAAATAATAATATGAACAGTTAATTTTTTTATCGATGCGTTTAAGTGACACGTCTCATTGAATGCGTTCGTGGACGTTAGCGCGCCAATTTGGTGTTAGAATAGTTTGTTGCTTGAATTTCGGTCAAATTTAGGTAATGTTATGTTTACGTCGTTGCACATGTGAATCTACCGGATATCGGATATAAACCTGGCGCATTGCGATATTCGTAAACAATTTTTTTTATTTGTATTTGAAAGACTACCTTAAAAATCTTCAGCAAACAAATTATTTTCCAATGTTACTTTTTTGTTTAATATTTTCCCTGATAATTAAATATGTATAGTTCGAAAACGTTTTGTATAGTAAGCACAAGTGCACAACCATTTCGCAACGTTTACAAAAATTAAAAAATAAGAAAAAATATATATATTTAGATGAAAAATATTAGTCTTTCCCAAAGAAAGTTGTCTGTCACTTATTCGCCTAGAGGTACTAATCAATCTGCTTAAATATATACTTCAATTTAAACGTCTCAGGTCTCGTTGTGCCTGACCTTCGTATTAACAAGTTCAGATCAGTTCATTGATAATTAGACAATAGGAAAAAAACCTTTAAAGGATTTACCTGTGCCGCTTTAGGTAATAAATAAACAACAAAAAAGTTGTCAGTCTTAAATTTACTGTGAAGAATTGAAGGGACACAGTCTCGTTATAAAAGCATGTGATAAAAATTGAAACGTTAAGATTTTATGGTTCCGGCAGGTTAGAAGATTTGAGTGATAAAACTATAATTTCTACGTTTAAAGTACGTAACGTTAGTATTATCTCATCGATTTTATTACTGCGGACCTTTATATCAGTTGATCTTAAAAAAAGGTAGAGAAATTATGCAACGTGCAAATGGTTTTTTAAAAAAAAATCCAAACATTACATATCAATACAGGCATAAGTTAAGGAATAGTTACAAGTATTTCTGCATTAAGGTATCTCACAAGAGCATTTAATTACTTATCACCATTTAATAATACCCGATAAAAGCATTAACGTTTGATAGTCTTTCTAGTGATAAATTGTATCGCAGATTCATCAGCATAAATAACATTATTTGATTTGTCTTTTATGATTCTTTCTTATTTTTAGTATTCTCCAAACCCAATAGTTAATAATGGTTATTCCTGTATGTAATTTAAAAACCGTATATTTTATGACAGTTATTTCAAATTTACTATTTAGACACCTGATAGTATTTTTATTTTGTTTTCTTCTTGTTAATTTAGTACGGCTGTATTAACATTACTTAATTTTTTAATGTAAAAAAAATCTTGCATTATTTGTCATAGTTAGCACTTGCAAATAGTTCGCGTGTATATAATCACGTAGCCAAAAAGCACCTAACCGAGTATTATTTTACTCGCGTTAGATTTTCATTAAATTTGATTTTAAGTATGAAGGTGACCTGGTTTTTGTATGAAACTTAAAAAGTTGTTTACGACGTACGACCTGCATTTCGTTCCAATATCGTCCCTACTTCCCTGTTTGTCACGCGCGAGCATTCCTTAAATGGAACTTGTTCGCCTTGAGTATTGAAAAACATGGTGACGCTAAAATATATGTGTAGGGATGAAACACTTAAAAGCCATACAACTAAGTCATTATTGACTGGTCACATTTCAAAATTATATATGAACATAAAAATATTGCATTTTGTTTGAGTTATAAACCATTTCCACTTTTATTTTACATAAAACGTGGTTTGCGTTGATGTCCTCTTTCGTCTCAATGTGCCTAGAGTTCATGGGTCTGACAACAGTTAAGCTGACAATATTTATTTGATTTGTATTGTGTTGTTTGGTACGAAAAATAATATAGGTTTGTACGTTGTCTCCAATTAGCCCGAGTGCATAAAGATTTTCGAGTGTCATGTGTTTTAAACATTTTGTTGAAACTATAATTGAAATAGTTTTTATTCAAATGACCGAGATTCGATAAAAAGTTTATTTATTTGTTAACAGTCAAGATACGACGTTCGATATGATAGACAGTTTTTAAAAACGATAAAAAAACGGGACAATGCATGGCATAACGCACTTTTTACATAAACATAGTTCTCGGGATAGTTCAAGGGAGCCTACCCCTCCATTGGAGAAAGATGAAAGTGCTGAAAGCTCCGGCAGTTCTCATTGTTCTATGCATAATGACAAACATGATAGGGGAATTCCCATCACCCAACGGAGGAATAGCGGCCACCGTAGCGCACGCTCACCGCACGAAATTGCTTCCAGTCCACGTGACCGATATTCTAACTTTGCAAGTCATTTCTATGAAATTATGGAAGAACGTCAGACTTCTCACCGTCATCGGCATCAAAATTCAAGATCCCATGTACCTAGTAAGAGTGATGCTGATCGCACACAGAGCAGTGGTAGTACGAGTTCATCGCCAAGATATGACTACCGTCACTACGTCTCGCCTCTTTATAATGATGTTATGGATGATATACAAGAAAACGAATACAGTAAATGTGACAGATATGGTGAAATAAGTAACAGAGATTTTGATCAGTTTCACTACAGGAACCGCTTCGACAATGCCAATTTAGCTCAAAAGCTAGTCGAAACTTCAAACACACCCACACAACCTTCCAGTCCGGAAGATAGACTTGGGTCCGGATCTGGTGGTAGCGGTCACCAGAAGCATAAGCATCACTCGATACAGGAATTAATTCGGACGTTTAGTAAGAAAGTAGGACATTGGCGTCACGATTTGAGTGAACGACGCAGTTCTTGCGCTGCAGCCACAGACAATAAAGAGCGAGTCAGCAACGAGGACTTCCGATCACGTTCCAAATCGTTTGACAGCGAACATTTGAATACGGTTAGAGGCCACAGGATACTAGACGATTGCGGTGCGACATATCAGATTTTTGACTCCATTGTCAAAGAAGGTAATTAAGTAATGTAACACTTTATAGAGAAAATGCTATTTTCAATTTTGTTTTTAAATACACGTACATATTAATCAACTAAACTGACAAACTTAATTTTCTATAAGAACAAAGGGAGATGTAAAGGCTTGTGGGGACAAGATTTTTTTTAATGTATGTGTTTTATTCTTGTCTCTTAATATAATTTCTCGTTATGTTGCGTAAATAATTAGTTCATGACAGGCCCGTTGGTGTAATGGTAGTAACCCACCCAGTCTCTTACACTGGGAGTCGCGTGTTCGATTCCCGCTCAGGACAAACATTCATTTGATGAACTTATTTTGTTTTGTATCTTGTTGTTAAAATATATTTAAGTATTTATGTAAAAGTGTCTATGTATATCTAATTTATTTATTCTTTATGGTTCTTAAAAAAATGTTATATGCGTAAATACAGTAATTAAAGTATTTGTACACATGAATTAACGCTGTTTATGTAATTATCAGTCAAAACTAGGTTGAAATAAGAAACGCCGCACAATTTGGTAACATAAAATTTAGGTCACATTCTTTTATTCTGTTGTAAATGTTGTTTAACGAAAAAATCTCCAATTTTTTATGTAATATTTGGTACGCTATTTTTTTTAATTATTAAACTGTATTAACTGTATTACGTGATAACTTCATCAAAACTGAATGTTAAGTAGTTGTTTTGTAGCAGTGGTCGGTGTAGATAAGCCTTTAGGATACGGTTTTGATTATGATTTTTAATGACGTAGTTTGCAACTGGTGAATTCTTTGAGTTAAGTATACAGTATCGCGGTCACGACAGTATCTTATTTTAAGATATTTAGGCTCATATGCAATTGCGTGTTTTTCTTTCCTTTATATTTGATAATCGTTTCTGGGTTAACAGTTTACTTGAATTTTACCTGATGTTAAGTGACGATGAGGCCGTAGGATGAAGAAGCGTGTTTGCCCAGCATACCTTCTGATTGTCCCATGTATGTCGGAAGACTGCTATGATGTTACGTCGGCAGATTGAAATCGAGGGTGGTAGCTAATCAGGCAGGTTCAAAAAACTCTACCACCATCCAGACTTGTGTAGCCCGGGAATCGAACCTATGAACACCGCGTTATAAAGAAGGCGGTAAACCACTGCGCCTGAAGGCTGTTAGGCTGTATGTTTATCATTAAAACATGTTTTATAGTTGTGATTATTTTTTTGCAATAAAAAAAAACTTATTGTTGTCAACAGGTCATTCTCGACGCGCGGCTTTTCAAGAGGCGCAAAAGCGGCGCGCGTCGCTTGGCAACGTGCCCGCAGCACGTCATCGCGCTGCCGACGCTTTACTTGATCCACACCATGCAGCCATTCTGTTCCGCAATTCTAGAGGGGTGAGTTTGTCTTTTTTTTCTAATGTCTTTGCGTAATTGACACAATAGTTTTATAAAAAAAAATTAGGCTTAATATTTTAAAAGTGTTGTTAATATTTCTACTGAATTCCGGGGAGATCGGGAGGTGTAGTCTCTCGCGATGTGAAGAGACTTAAGTTAATATAAAATAGTCGATGTGGTCATAAAGTTTCTACACTTTTTCTAAGGCAAACATGAATACAGATTTCGAATGGTAATGAATGTCCCCACTTCCATTGCATTTGGACTCTAGATTTGCGAGAAGGACCTGTAGTTAATTTTGAATATACGCAGTTTAATGCAGACAAATGCGCAGTTCAACCTTTCCGTATGAGTGTATGAGTGAGTACTCGTACAATGTGTTAGTCATCTGATATTTGTTTGCATTAAATTGGATTATCATAATTAGCACAGGTGATTGTAAGCCCTGGTTTGGCATATTGAAACAATGATTGCATTAGAATAGTTTTATTTTCATTCTTATCAACAATCATGGTAGACCTGAACTATATCTGATTAATGGTAAAATATCAATAGTAGATTGACGATTCCCGGAGATATTTAATTGGTAATAAAAGGTCACACAATGTTCATTAGTTCACTAGCTTTAATGACATTTTAAAGCGGTTTAATTAACGATCGACCCAATCTTTACTCACCGATTTTTGAAACTCTACGTAAAAATGCTTAAATGAATATCATTATCTCTATTGGTTTAATATGAAAGTAATTAATACAATTATTTAGTCGTTAATTATGCATTATACATAATAGTTCGGCATTAGATCGTCTAAATTGCTACAAGCTTATATTATTTTATATAATACTAGTTTAAATAAATTTTCTAGAAACCTTGCAATCATAAACAGAATGTTATTTTACTGAACAGGAAGTGATGGATTTATGAAATTTTTATAACATAAACAAATAAGCGACCTACATAAGGTCTCAAAGTGCGCATTAAGCATTGGCAACGACGCTATGCATTTTATTCACATTTTGTTGTACACACATGTACCTTCCGCTCCTCGTTTTTACATATTTGAAATATAAGCGATTTATTTATAATATACGATTATTATAAATAATTTGGGAAGCTGTATTCGCATATAGTCGAGCTTGTTTGTTTTAAAATATTTTTTTTATTGATGCCTATTTTGATACATAACATGGTGATCCGATCCAACGTAAATTGTTATTTAATTAATTGCGATATAAGCCTTTGCATACAGTCAATATTATAATTACAGTTAGACAGTCTTTTAAAATATGAGTTCTTCATTTGTAAATGTAATTAACTATTGTTACAGTTGCCTGTTGCAGATCCGTTCCTTGAAAAAGTCAATCTCTCAGACTTGGGTAAGTACAACTTAAATAATCGAGTCGAATTTATCTGGTAATATTTAAAATTTCATTTTATTCATAATTATTGTTATAATTATTTGAAATACGTTGATTTCTTGAACAAAAATTTATTAATTATTAAAACAATATATATAATACCAAACAAAAATTATTTGCATGTTTTCGTTTCTGTAAACTGATATACACCTGTTGGATACAACTAATGCCAGAACTAAATAGAGAACATGGTTTGCAATTTAAAAGAATATTGGGAAAAGAGACCAATTTTATAAACGTCTCGCTTGATTTCTCACGCGATCTAAATCCGTCTCAACTTATCTTTGTTATCAAATTGAAAATATTTCAATTGAACACTTTATGTAATGTTGTGGACAATCAACAAAGACTGTGATACACATTATCTCTCTTTTGATGTTTCTCATGTGCCTCATGGACGCGGTGTTTCAATCGTTTTGGTGCATAAACATTGAAATCAAACCGGTTATCAGCAGTAAACCATACTATTAGTATGATATTTAATGAAGGTGTAATTTATCGGTTTAGCCCAAGTATCAATTAAAAGTTACTAATGTATGGCATCCGCGCTACTATTTTATCTATCATCTTTATCTCTATTATCTAATCATGTAATCTTTACATTAACTTGCATTGCTTACAGTAATTGAAATTAAACAATGTAACTTTAATTCTGTTTTAATGACGCCTTTTGACTGTCTCTGTCGCGCAGTAGTTTACTACTTGACCTGTAACGCGGTATGGTCCCGAGATCGAACTCGATGGAATCTGGATAATAGTAGTGTTTTTCGAAACTGCTTGGGTTATTAATTACCAAAAATGTTAGTCTGCCGCCATAGCAACACCACTGTGTTCCGGCATGTATAGTTGTAGTTATGAGAGTCAGGTGTATTATGGGCGAGCACACTTTACCATCTACGGCCTCATTATCACTTAACGTCAGGTGAAATCGAGGTCAAGTGTAGGAGACCATATCCAATAAAAATAAATGTGACATCAAACAGTAACAATACTTTTTCACAAAAAATCGATTGACAATTTTCATGTACCCACTTAGATGTATACCTGCTCGCAATATTGATTAAAATTGGGCTACTTTGTAAGAACTTATTCATGGTCATAAATAAAAAAAAGTATAAGACAAATTTTAGAGTATCTTATAGCAAACGTCCGTCTTAAAGCTGGTTAATAAACTACTATTGTTTTTCTTTAATTAGTTTCATATCGCCTTTCGAGCGATTATGAAATTAACATTTTAATCTTCTGTACGCATTACGAGCGCACAAACTGTGACAGGAAAATTAAGTCATTCTAAAACCTATCGCTGCCTCTGTAAGCATAGGCATAGCACACAAGCAATAACTGCAAAATGTGCCTAGATTACACTGTAAGAATATCCATATATAATATGATGAGTGAGTAAATATAATCTTTTTTTAATTTTATCGCTGTGTTATCATTAAGTATTGTATATTCCCTGTGCAGTCGTATAAAATTTAATGATTGTTGTGATAGCGCCAGCGTTGGTTTTTTGTATTCGCGTTTATTTCTTTTTGTGGCATACGATAGCTTTTTAATTACGGCGGTATATGTATGAGTGAAAATGTCCCGATACTGCAGAGGTGTGTACAACCAGTGTGTTGTTTTTGTTAGGATTTCACTCTTGTCATCGAGTAGTTGCTTACTGCTACACTAACGCCGAAGAGGAGGACCTAATTATGAGATCTAATTTTGGTGTTTTTGTTGAAAGAAGTCTGGTTTGTTTAAATTAAAAGAAATCGTAACAACGCTGAGGACAGTAAAATAGAAAAGATTGACTTTTAATAATAATCGATGAAACCTTTATTCTATTTTCATTTCTTGTTGTTGACAATTTTTCAAGTGTGTAGTAGTATCTGTTGTTTCTTTTAACGTTGTGGTCAGTAAAATAATAAAAGTAATAGTAATTTAATTCTTCTTTACTTTTTCTTAAATTAAACAAGTCTGTAAGAATGATTATGCATTCCTGGCAACGAAAAAGTTTTTAAAAATGTTAAAAACATTAATATAACACACAAACAATAATATATTAGATGAAAATATCAATGTGGTAAAAACAAACTTTGTCTTTTCAACCAAAAAAATAAATGTATGTAATATTGTTGATAACTGATCATGTGCATGAAAGTCTGTTGTTCAACATAAGCTACAAGTATTTAAAGGACTTGGCATTTTCAAGTATTGAACGTGAACAGTTGTGATATTAGTTCCGTACTAGTATGATTTGATACTAAATTATGGATCAATTTCTATTTCTTTTACGGAGAAACTATAAAAACACGAAGAATTACAAGTAAATTTGATACATGGAAATCACAAGCCATAGGTTATTAAACCTAATGACAATATATAAATTATTAATTTATTTATATTTTTGTGGATGCAGCGGATAAATGTAGTTGTAGCTATAAATGTCACTAGCCTAGTTTCATCAGGGCGTTTGTAGTCGGATGAAGCAATAAATAGAACACGTAATATATATTGAAGGATGTTCCGACTTATCGGTGACAGCTAATGCTTGAGTGATCTGTTTATTAGATTATAAATTTAACGATTTTCATGCGGCACGACATTTTTTACGTCTCAATTTGTATGCTATTCTTTGTTAAACTGTTAATAACTAAGTTCTATGTTTTTTTTGTGGTGTATGTTAGAATGATGATTGTCTCGAAAATTATTGGTTTTAAAAGTAGCGTGTCTAATATTATAATACATAACGTATTATAATTCTATAAAACGGGAATTCCTTGGTTATGACCAGCTGCGAGTGCCGTATTGTGCTCTTGCGAGTGAGACGTTAGTCCAGCTGTCGTTCGGTGATGTTTATTTCGGGGCGACGGGGTTTATATTTAAATCCGCGCGGCGGCGTGGCTGCGCGCCGGTCAGTCAGGCCGGCGGCGGCGGCGTTGCGCGCGCGGCTCCGGTGTCAAGTTCGTGCGGGCATGCTGGCGTTCGTGTATTATTAGCAGTGAGCCGAAGCGGCAAACGGGCGATGCGACGCCCGAAGCCCGCGCATGCTGCGCTTACATTACTTCTCGGACCATCCCGCCCTTGCCACCGCCGAAGATGAAGAGTCGGTCTACTCGATCGAGCTCATCAAGGAGTTCGAAGCGGTCGGCCGCGCGTGGAAAGCCTTCCTCGCCGAATGGCTCCTCACAGGTTCCGGCTTGTTTATGTCACCCACGCCGATGTCCGCGCATTTGTTTTCGTACTTTTTGTAGTTGTGTTGTGACAATATGTAGACGCCACTTTTCGTATGATACAATTCAATGTTTTTCCGCACTGAGTCGTTGTTGCGCAAAGTTTTATAAAACGAGTTTGACCAATTTTGCTTTCAATAAATTAAACAATATATTCATAATTCTCGTGAATGCTCCGTTCCACGTAGTAAAACACTTCAAATATCAAATATCTGTTGTAAAAACAGTATTGTTACTAAAGAATAATTCCTGTATGATCATTTAAAAAAAAAAACACTAAATACAATAATTTTATTTCTCCACGATACCAAATTATCATTTGTATAACTGTAATATTATTGTTATACCATGTCTATTACCATGATTGTCTATTAATAGACAGTTATTGTTAATGTTACTGCTTGTACAATAAAGATTTGTGCTTGGTTCTACAATATTTTATCGTCCTAATATAGTACGATAATTTCAGTTACAAGGTAGAGGTTGAAATACGTTAGCTTTTGTCATTAAATGAACATCGAGCCATATCACCAAAATTTGATTGTGAGGTTTCCAGTGACGTCATCAAGCGACCTCTATCTAGTAGTTGCGCAACATGCCGATAGCTGCAGAACATAAATAAACAAACACTCGTACATGTTTCCATTGGATCATTTCGCTCCGTCGACGTTGCAAACTTCTGCCAAGACGCGACAGAGGGAGCTTTTGTGTTCCAAATGAGTGTGACATTAGTTTGAAAGAAAGCTTGAGTTTACTTTCGAACTATCGATGGGTTCACTATTGACTGACTTCAAATGATAAGAAACCATTTTTAAACAAGCATTGATTTATTTAAATAATAAATAAAGTATTTCTATAAACGTCGAAATACAAAAACATTCGACTTTAATAGCGCATTGATAACATTTTGTATTACTGAATGAAATTCTAGTCATGGTATTTCAAATTGGTGATTCGCAAACGATATAAAAGTACAGATAATCTGAGTATCGTTGATCATACGTATTTCATACACGCTATCTTTGTTCCATTTTTGTTGAAGAAGAATATTAACAATTGTTACATTTCGGGTTTTCTATAATGACCGAATCTGATTGCATTAAATTGTAAATAACTTTTTGATGAAAGTAAATTAACAACAATAATATATATTATAGTTATTTAATAATCTAGTATAATGTTAACCAGTAATTAATATTAATAGGTTTTAGGCAATCGTTTCAAAGATATTTGTCCTTGTGTACGTTACGTTATTCTTACCAGTAGTTGATTATAATAATGAAGCCAATTACCTTGAGTTTTGTTTCCCCGTTTGTTCTAAGATTCGTTTGATGTTATCAACGTTTTATAAAGTATATTATGCTATTGACATAAGGGTGATTTATTTTTTTAAAATTTTAGATATCTTTAAAATTCATTTTTTATTTACAGCGTTTGGTGTCATAAGTTTAGCTTCAGTTAACTTCGATTAACAGTACTTGCGTATTGATTTTTTTTCATATGTATCTTATTTATTTCATGATTTTTCTCATTTAATGCAGCTTCGTGACTCGTTTAAAAAACATACCAGGAAATAATTTTAAACAATTCTTGATTTCTTAAATTTAATTGTTTGAAATAATCAATGTAGCACCTGTTGCCAGTTCCAACGTTTTTGATTTAACAGTAATGACTTTAAAATTTTTATGGCTGTGGTGTCAATTATATACTAGATATTTGAAAAAGTTGGACACATGTTCTGTATTTTGTACTTGCATTATTCATGCGATCCGAAAGGGTTGCCTTAACAGTGACAAGTAAAAATTATATTAGATATATTTCATTACAAACTAAATACCCCACCACTAATAATATATGGGTAATACTTATACATTATCCATTATATACACTGTATAGATTTGCTGCTTCATATAGTTGCAGCATAACTTTCAAGTGTTTTAATTCCTTATCAACAATGCCTAGATGATTACTTATTTTACGTAAAGGTGGGGAAAAATAGTGAACATTGATTGTGGGCGTGTTCTCTGTGTGATCTGTGTGTTGTTTTTGTTAAAAGTGCAATTTTAAATTAATTATTTTGTTGGAATATTTAAATCCACTAATGATCTTTTTAGTATGTGAATAATTTTTCTTCCAAAACTTTTATTTTCTATTGTATAGACGTTTGTAGATTTTTAGCATAGTAAAAAAAAGTCATAGAAATATTAATATGTATTTTTATTATATAATTTTCTGCCAATGATTAAATATTAATGGGATTTCAGAAAAAGATGAGACCCACATCTTCGTCAAGTTTTTCAAGTTCCACAACTGCTACGACCTGATCCCAACTTCAGCTAAACTAGTGGTGTTCGATACGCAGCTCCTCGTCAAGAAAGCATTTTTTGCACTCGTTTACAATGGTGAGCAAACATTTTACACGACTCATCTATGAACAAATTGATTACGTACAATTTTTCTTAATATTATCTCCCACTAATTAGACTAACTTTTTTACTTTTGTTAACATAACATTTGTTTAATATGCCGATGCGACAGCCTTTGCAAATGTTTGTACAATAAAAATGCGAAAACTATATTGTCCCTATATTATATTACTTTTTTAAGAGCGTAGCTGCTTTG
>DWQX01004563.1:0-14705 GCA_018245475.1 Pharmacophagus antenor
TTTATGTCCCCCTGGTAATTGCGCTACTAAAAACCGCGACTGCTCTAACGCTGGTACGGCTGCCCTACCTGGGTAACCTTAAATGATAACCCCCCCCCCCTCAAACCCCCCGGTGGTCGTCCTCAGCTTTAAAGGAGACGCGGAATCTCCACTCGGAACACAACTTTACCATTTGCTTTCGAGACCGATGATTGCTTATATATATAACTTTGTTTTACAAACATAATCCAAGGCAAATGCCAACTAGATAATTTCTAAAAATTCTAAAAAGGTCAAATTATTTAAAACTACTTTAAGTAAATGCATCCTAAGCCTGACTTCGTCACTTGATACAATATTAAGCACATACAAAATATATGTATAATATGGAAAACCTATTTACAGACACTCGAGAATTAACGTTACGTAATCTGGGAAGATGCAAAACGCGTTATTGCTTTGACATAAAAGGTGAAACCCGATGTTACTGTTGAAAAGGGATCCATTCGTCAGATAAATATTAAACGTGGACGTTATGTTTATGGAACAGACCGTTTTCTCATTGTAATTCGCGACGAACATTATACAATGCGGTGCAGATATTGGGGATAAGGTGTGACAATTCGCAGTGAACCCGTGTTGTGCCCTGTAAACTTAACTTCGTTGTGTTAAATGCAATATCGAATACGTATTCATGCAAAATCTAGCTGAGAGTTTACAGTGTCAACCGTTTGAACACTGCGGACATATACATGCGGTCTGCACACAGTGGCATTCTGATAATAATTGTTAAATATTTACACTAATTAGGTTCAGTGAAATTAATAATATTGCTTTAACACATTGTAATATAGTATTTTTTTATAATAGATTTTTACGTAAATTCAATTCTACACAAGTTACACGTAACCAATTAATTCTTCGGCGAGTAACATAATGCGCTATAGTCAAGGGGTTAATGGGTGTAGTTTGTACATACGCCATGGCATACATTCTATACTTAGGATGCTAATAATGTTAACACTAAATACTAACCCGTTTTTTTTATATATAATTTAGTTGTGAACCACTTACTAATTATCAAAACAGAATTAATTTATGATTAATAAATTATGCTATAGAACATGGTAAGGTTTAATTAGATAAATTGCAGTAATAGTTTGGTTATTGTTTTTCTAGTGTAACTTGAGGTTACTTTTTTACATACATATTAGGAATATAATTAAGAGACGATGGGACTTAAAAATGTAACCTACAGTTCTATTTGATGCAGCGATAGGCTCATGCACCCTGGGTATTTGGGCATCCTTAAACGCCGCCTCCTTGCTTAAAGCGAAGGTCTTTGGCGGTCGGGGCGGTACGGGAGGACCTGCAAACATACCACACTTAGAGCATATCCAAACTGATAAAAAAAATTAAAAGAAAAGATAAAAATATTCGTACCAGGTTCGTTGTCCTCCTCTTTAGGGATGGGCGTGGTTGACTTAGTGTATGATTTTGCAGCTGACCATCCCCCTGTTAATATGTATTAAACAATATAAAAAAAATGGTATATGATAGGTGTCTGCAATGGTGGTTTGTGAAGTTAGTAAACTAGAACCATTAGGTAACTTTTTTTGAATATAGAAAAAAAACTACATAATGAATTAGCACTAAACCGAAATTTCTCCTTACGCTGAGGGTGGTAGCTGGTCATACGGCTTAGTAAAACCCTTCCACAATTCAAATAATACTGTTTATGAGGCCCCTTAATCTAAGTAGGGACCTCCTATTAGTAAAGTAAGCTAAGTGGTTAAATCTGTAGAGTATGGATGCAGTATAAAGTTCTTTATTAAAATTATTCACATACTTATGTTGGATTGACTAGCATTCAGAGACTTGCTTTCCTCTTCACTCATGTTAGAATCATTCTCTGATAGCTCAGGATTGGGCCTTATGTACGGTTGGCTCGTGTACATATGGTTGCCTTGGTTGGCGGCCTTCTCCAAAGCTCTCTGCGTACTTATGACAATGTTCTTTGGGTCAAACGTGAAAGCTCTCTGGGAGTTCTGTAATGAAATTAACAACATAATGGCGTATGAGTCCATCTGTGTGCGTGTAATGTGTTTCAAGAAATATATATTTTTTTCGTGAATAATTTTGCAGTCTGTCAACCTAAAACAACTTTTAACTGCCTAATAATAAAAGTATTTCTATATTAAATTGCTTACTATGTTTAGTAAAGTGATATTAAAATAGAATCAAGAAAACTGCATCGTCTCGATCTTGATAATATAAAAAGATAATAAATGTTAATATACTCTTGTAAGAATTCTAAAATTTGAATATATCTCATTACCGATTCATGGATGGACACAAACTATTCGGACATTTCTATTTGTATCGAATGCAAAAATATACAAAACATTATTTTTCATCATTACATATTATCAATAAAATAATTCAATTATTACAAATTGAGTACCTGCTGCGCCCGAACGCCGGTGATACATTCAGATATCGGTATGTAAGGTCCGGTGGTGTCTGCCCTTTCATTGCGTTCATTCATTGTCGTTATTTGGATGTCGTTTTGATAGGACTCTGGAATTGTTTAAAGAATAACGCGTTTATATTTAACACTAATCATAACATAAACGGTCAAAAGACCCATTTTAAACTATTTTTTTACTTCTCTACGTTAAACTTTATGATTTTTATTGACTTATCGAATCTACTGTTCTTATGCAATTTTTGTAATTTTTTTTTGTTAAGATTACCGTAGTTAGTAATACCGTCGTATACCATTGTTTACCACATCGGGTTATTTGACCCTATGGAAATTGTTAGTATGATTAGTGTTAAATAAATTTTATTTTTGACATTATTCAAAAGTCGGGCAAGCAGCTGCATCTAGCTTCGTTACTGTTCGGAGTTTTAAAATATAAGATACCCGAATAATTATACTGCAAAATAAAATTTTCGTCTTCTTTTGATAGATATTATATTAGAAACGCTCGAGCTTGCCTTTCGTATTATAAACATGAAACGGTTTCTTTCATTGGCTCTTTCCGTCATCAAGCCACGAAGTGTTGAAATGACATGCCTCAGCCGATACGCAAATGTAACGCACTCTTTACTTTCAAAAAACATTTTAAATCATTCCTGTTAGAAAAACAATAATACAATTTCTGGCACTTCGTAGTGGCCGTGATAGTTTCCAATTTTGAATTCCTAATATCTTTCGCAATTAAGTTACAACTTTTTTTTTTATTATTAATCATTTTCTTAATTTCGCGTCTGTACCGCCGGCAGTAGCTGAAAATCAGTGCTTCACCTGCAGCAGGTGGAAAGTGCACTGAGCTACGGCCTTTGTACCTTTGCAGCACACACACAGCAAACACCGTTGCACTATCTGTGCACCGATTTTTATAGCTAAAAACTATTTGCTTAAATTTTTTCTTACTAGTTTTGTGTGTGTACTGTTTTGTCTATCTATGTGTCTTATAGGCAAAGTATTAAAATCTTGAGCTGGATAATTATCACGAGGCGGTGATGACACCAGTTGTAAGGGGATGCGTTTTCTAGTTCGCGGAAATTGGGGTTAGGGAGGGGATGATCATGCTCGTTGGTGCGTTAACGTGTTCAGTGACTCATAATTAGTATAGTAGTGGATTCTGGATGTCGGCAAGTTACATCAAACCCACTTAGCTAGCTACCACCCTCAATGCCAATCTGCCGCCATAACAGCATTGCTGTGTTGTGTACGTGAGAGCCACAAGTATTTTCGGAGAACTCTCTCAATCTGCGGCCTGTGTATGTGTTAGCCCATAAGTAAAAAAAATCACTTGAAGAAGGACTCACGGTCCGTTAGGGCCATCCAGGTACGCACACCAGATCATCCAAATTCCAAAAATGATGATTCAACGATACTCAACTATATAATAAACAACTCGCAGAAATTGTTGTAGTATCCTATACAAGCATTTTTAACACGCTCTGTGCCAAGCCATTTTCGCCTGAACATATCGTTCAAGCCATTTGATATTTAGACTAAACATTGATGTAATGACATCATAATCAACACCTATGTAGTCCCTTGTTTACAGTAGCCGTCGCCTCGTGTAACCGAACAGTGGTACACGTGTTACAGAACGTGTCAAAATTCCACGTGTTTATTTTGGCATTACTAAGGTCAACGCGAGATGAATGCCGACAATGCACCGGACGGCGTAAAAACAAAAGCGCGTAGAGTGTTCACGCAAGTTTGAAGACAACGATGGCGTATTGAATAGAACTGTTATTGAAGATGAAACTTGGGATCATCACATTCAACAAGACCACATGCAGCGGCATAAGATCACAGCGCCGCCTAAATGTGTCACCGTCGATTGGGAAACTCACGGCGATGGTCTCCTGGCATCCAGAAGAAATTCTAATAAAGGCGAAGGTCTTCTTTCTATTACTGGAACACAGCGATTATAAATAAAAATAAATATGTAAAAATTGTTGTAGAAAAAAAAGTGGGGAGAACTGATGAAAGGTGTGCCGCTTCTGCACGACAACGCCTCCCCCCCCCCCTCACAAAGTCGCGTTGCATCGGCTGCCCGGCATGAGACGGGCTTGGATATTTTCAATCAACCACCCTGCACCCCAAGCCCGCCGCCATTGTTTATCTTTTTCCAAAGATGTAAAAAGACCTGGCTCAATAAGTAGTTTTTCACCGATGGTCAAGGCCACGATGCCTATTTTCCGGGAAAAGAGAAATCACTTTTTTCGACAGTTTAAATAAGCTAAGTTGTAAGATCTAAAAAATAATTATTCGTCTTACTGTTGAATAAAGTTAAATGAAAAAGAAAATAAATTTGTTTTTCCCATGTTCACTCTATATACCCCATTCCGCGAACTTAAGTACGCTCCCTCGTAAGTACAGCGAAATATCGTGAAAATAGATGAAAGCCTTAAGCGTTCATGTTCCAAGATCAACAGCCTCTATGGCGCAGCTTCTAACGAAGATCCCGATTTCAATTCCAGGGCCAGTTAACGTAGGTTTAGTGGTTAGTAAAACTTTTTCGAACCTACCTGTCTAGCTACCACTTTTAACTCAATCTACCGCCTTAACGGTAAGGCTCTTTGTAATTACATATATATGTGAGAGTCAGTAATGTCCTGGGCAAACACGCCACACCATCTAAGGCTTACTTAACCGTTTAACTGCTAAGCGGCGCAAAAGCGCTGCAAGCGTTAATCCCGAAAACCGCGACGGAGCGCTTTCGCGCTGCGAGTTCCAGTATGATTTTGGTGCTACGTGGGAGTGTAAGTAATCTTACGATACCTAAAAGGAGTGAGTGAATAATTAAAATAGCGTGTCAACACCACTATCTTTATCAACCAAAAAAATATTGCGCTTGAAAAACTGCCGAGATGTAACTTACGACAATGTGTAGTGGTAAATGGTGATGGAAACAGGAGTGGAGGGCCGCAATTTTCATGCATTCTTTAAAAAAACGCTTAGCACTCAAACGGCTAAGGTGAAACGGAGGTCAGGTAGCCCGTGATCGTCAAATAAAAAATTAACAAAAAAACTGCCCTCTCAAAATTGATCAGTGTCCCCCGAGTCCCCAGTAGTGGCAAATTGAAATGGGCTGTTCTAAAATATTATTTTTATCATCTTACATTAACAGAAACATGACCTAATGAAGGGCTGAACAACGCGCAGACGCATGCGGACCAGTTAGGGTTTTTTATATTATGTATATTCTCCTGCTAGTATTTTAACTTCTACTAAACTAATATAATTTGTTCCAAAATGCAATATGACGAGTGTCCATGCTTGCAAGTTGCTAGAGGTAGTAGAAACGGAAATTGATGATGATGATGACCCTTTGATAAAAAACGTTGGTCACCCTTGCCCTAATAGATTAAAATTTCTGAAATAATCGTAGCCCCTAACTCAAATATTATAACATTCAAATTGTGGTTCATAAAAAGTGTGATTTTGTAACAAGTTATAAGGCAATTACACACTTCCATACTAAAAATTATAAAGTATGTCCTTTTTTTAATCAATTTTGTCTTTGTTGCCATATTGAGACATTGGATCAGTTATAATTTCTTTATTTTAGAGTATATTATTACCTTAGTATATAAATAAGTAGGCTGGGCTTTCTGGCTCATGTGGTATAGTACCACTATTGAAACTACACTAATGAGATATTCTCTATGACTTAAGATTTATAGGTAAGCTTTATTTCTTATATATAAGATTTAACATATCAACAAATGAATAGAATATTTCACTGCTAACATTTTCCAAACAAATAAAAAACATCCTTGATAAAAGTATTTTGCATAGATTTGAACCCAGTTGATTATTTCCACTTAATTTAAATGTCTGTTGCCCTATGTTTTAGTAATTTTTTTTTTACAAATATTCCTCACTAATATTTTGTTTGAGTTGCTTAAATATAATTGAAAAGGATCTAAGAAAAAAAAATACTTCAAAATGCCCTCTCTACCAGAGAAGTTCACCAAAGAATTAATAACAAGAACAATAATTAATGATGACAACTAACCCTGAATAGATTTTAAATTTTGAGAACTAATCATTGTATGACACAGAGCATTATAAAGTTTCAACCACTACTGCAAAACTGTTATCATTTCTTTGTAAGAAATATGATGCCTTGATTACATAGGCAATATCAAGAAACAAACAGTGCCTTAAATGTAAACTTAGCAAAAATTAAATATATACAATAAGTTATGGATCACATTCTCAGAGAGGATCCTTTTATATTTACAAATACTTGTTACCAGACACTTCTGTAGCTGATTTGGATTTTTAAAGGTGATTTTTTTTTTATTTCATCTGGGAAGGATTTTTGTGTGAATCTTACATTGAAATTATACTATTACACTTTATTTAAATATTCATTTCTCCATTTATTTCTAGCATTTCTTACCTAATATATCCTAAATACATAAATTTTTGACTTATGTTGTATTTGAGCATAAAACTTTTAGTTAAAATTTTCTACCATATTATGTCGCAAGCACAAGGAACAATACTATTCTATCGCAAGCTTAAAAAGAGATATAGTATAACATGAATCCCTTTATATTGTCATATAAAAAGGGCAAAAAAAAAACAAAGCACTTGAAAATTATAAAAATAAACATATGAGACTTTCTAAAAACTCATATTAGAAACGCAAAATAACAGTAATAGGGCAAGATTATCACTAATTCGCTGAGTATCAGTAATTTTCATAGGCACAGCATAAAATTTAACAAAAACAAGATACAAAATCATAATCTTTTAACAAGTAAAAGAACGAAATTGTTTATGCAATTATTTCTCTACAAAAAAAAATCAGGTTAACAAAAAAAAATTTAAATTAAATCACACTTTAGTTTCAGAGACTCTTTTACTAACTTGTTAAAAAAAATAAAAAGAAATTAAGGAGACTCAAATAATTCTTCCTCACTATATCACTGTTTCAACATCTTAAAAAAGAAGCAAATGTTGCAAAAATAAAAATACAATTTATATTATATAAACTATTACTTACCTAAAACAGAGGAATTTTCTCTGGATTGGAGGCCACACACTTTGCAGATAGTTTCAACCCACTTTGCCATGTCTGCTTCGCAGTCTGCTTCCAAGTGATATGTCCGGGATTGTGTCTGAATTGTAAAGACAGAACCACGGAGCTTTGGATCCAAAGTGCCGTTTGTGCTCCTTTCCATATGCAATCCAGCGTCAACCTATCACAAGCCAGGCTGAGTAATGCAAATGAAATGAATAAATTAAAGTAAATTCACCCTTTTCAATTCATCTAAAAACTTTGAGCTCAAAGCATTAATATCAATGAAACTAAGTAGTCCTTTTTTTGTTATAATATAAAACCCCAATAAAACTATAAATATTAAAAATTGTTAATCATAACTATAACTAGTACAATTTGAAAAAATATTTTTTTGTTACTTTGTTTGTTATTAGAGTACTTTTTAATTATTTTATATTGCAATAATTTAATTTTGCATTCATTTCTAAAAATATAGTATTAATTTTATAAATGGCAAAAATAGTAAATAATTCCCAATAAAATAATAGTTTATTAAAACCCTAATATTAAAAAAAATAATAAATAATTTTGTAATAAATACCTGCTCGCACAAATCTAAGTTGATCGTGCCCTTCAGTCGCCGACAGTTCCGGTCCGCATAGTAGTCGAGAAAATACTGGCCGGGGAGTTCGCCCGACTGACGCAAGGCAAACCACCTTCTGCGCCATTTCTAATAATCAATATCGGATACTTTTAACGTTGATAGTGTTATAGTCTACCAATTTTAAGGATTAATTTATTATAGCTATTTACAAATTTAAATATATAAACCCGTATCAACCGGGGAAAGACCTAGCTGTCAATAATGATAATACTATTTTATTAAAAAACACTAACCGTTCTCCAAATTCGTTTAGTTGGGGGTGACTTGGTTAACCAACCCTCAAAGACAATATTTTTAGACATTTTTAATCAAAAGCTTATCCTAAAATATGAGTCACAATATATTTTTTTTTACACAAACCAATGATAACCCATATTTTGCACTCACAGTCGTACTACATACAAACTAAGAACGAATCCCACAGATGACATAAATTGTTATTATTAAATACAGATATAAAAAAAAATAATTAAACTATATAGTGTTAATAATTTAAAATTATTGTATTTTTAAATTTCCAAAGTCGTTATTAATATATAAGAAAATTAAGATCATTCAAGTTATTATGTATTCATTTCTATTTATATTTAACAAAATGATTTCATATAATTTAAAAATATTTATTTTACATTTATAGCTATTATGTCACCTTTTTGAACATACATATTATGTCTTGTACAATAAATATTACAAAATAGTAAAAATAAATGTTAAACAAAAATTAAGCATTTTAAAGATGTTGTCCGCTCTTCTAATGCCCGTGTACCTAAGTCCAACGCCCGCCGGCCATAGCTACTTTTGTTCGTAAATATGAAATATGCCACCGATACTTTTATTATGCTCATATTTCCAAAATTCAGGTTTATCTAAAATTATAAATAATGAAAATAATAATAACTTTAATATAAGAGGATTAATGTTTAGCAATTGACCCTAAATACTTTTTAATAATTTCAAAACAGTATAAAAGGAGGATATATATCTAGTAGAAAATATCAGAATATTTATTATTAAATTATGTGTTTTCTTACCATTTGTTTTGATACTAGGCTCAATAGATAACGTAAAACGAATCGTCTTCAAATAATAAATCATTGCATGAAGTACTTTTATTGCAATTATTTTAAATATTCAGCAGTAAAGAATAAAACTTATACATTAAAAATAAATACATGTTTTTTTAAATTATTTAGTAATTATGCATGCTCTGAAAAATATGTTTTATATGTTTGTTGCCTATAATATATACCGTGTACATGCTCTAAATAATTTAATGTTAAGATATTTTCCTTAACGAGAATGACAAATTCCATTTCTAAAATCAAAATAATTTTAGAAGTAGCTGTTAAAAGATTATGTATTTCGTGAAAGTACAATTTTGTTTGGGTTTAATAATGTTAGAAAAATATTAAGCATAAATTTAATTGTGAACTAAATGTTTCTTACAGCGATAAAGAAAAAACAATCAACAATAGTACAATTTAGAATAAGGCATAGGTATAAAAATTGTTACATTTTAAAACTAATAACATTTTACATTATTTTATTTTGAGCACTCTTCCATTTATATTGAAAATCATCTAAAACGTTTTATTCATTAATAATATAATCAGAAATTTAAAATGTAAAAGTCTAATTATAGTCTATCCATTCTTCTCATGAAAACACCTACATATGTCATTACCGGTTGGAAACATAGTCGCCATTTTAAAAAATCAATACTTTGTGACGTAAAATATTCTAATTTTTTTTCGTAACTATGCTTTTAAAATATAAATAACACGTTAAGGAGTTTTCATAATATTGTCATAAACTACTCAGTAAATTTCATCTTTAACCTTTTCTTACTTAATGTATAATATACGTTTTTATAAATACATAGATAGCGCATAAATTTCAAATAATAATAATATAATTATATAATTAAGTAGGTTTTATGTAGTACTTTTATTTTTATATAAAGTCTGTAATTGAAAATATGAATAAATCCTTTTTTGAACAAAGTCAAATTTTAATTAATACTTTATTTGAATACGAAAGTTTTAATATATTAGCGTCTTAATGGTATTTCTAATTTTTATATTATTTCTACTTCCAGCATGGCCGATTTATCATTTTTTCTTTCGGAAATAATTGTACGGTAAAAATTTAGACATTATCACAGGTCACTATTTCATGATTGACATGAATTTGTTTACGCCTGCCAATGAGGTTGCCAAAATTTTTAATAACGACGTTATGCAAGAATGAAATTATCTGTTATTTAAATAAAATACAAAGTTAAATCCAAATGGAACCTACTCATCCAAGCGATCCCCAAAGTAACGTCCACAAATTTAGCGGATACCATCCTGACAAGTAAGTTAATAAAAATACACGCGTGGATATAAAACGCAGTTTATAAATCATTAATGCCTGTTGCAAAGTTGAAATATAATCTTCAACATTAAATATTGTCTTTATTTCTATGTAACACTTAATTTGTATTTTACTGGTCAGCTAAGGTAAAATTACATTGTCAAAACAGTGACTTTTAATGCCGAACCGTTAAGATCCTTTCTGACCGTATCGATAGCTGTAAACATCGCAAGATTATTTGAAAAAAAGCAAAAAAAAATAATTTCGACAATCTACATTGACAGTTTTTAGAATAAACTCGCTTTAATACAATTCATGTGAATTATACTGAATATCATTCATACATAAATAAAATAATATATAACAGTTTAATTTTATCTTAAATGCCAACAACACAGCTGCGACCTCTTATGTCGTGATTTTGAATGGCTGGTGAACTTACTGCTACTGGTGTCGCTAGTTTATTTGCACTTTACAAAAATTAAATTTGTAATAAATTAACATAAGCTACATCTCATGACTCGGGTTATATTTTAAATATTAGCAAAGAAACGGTACGATGTCACGATTACTTTTGTGTCAGGCGCATACTAATTAATCATCTATTTTTAATTAATATTTTATAATATGTGATATTAAATATTATCTAAAGTTCTATTTACACCTATTGGAAGATATCCCACGTAGCATTAGATTCAAGGCCTCTATAAATTGATTTACATCTCATGTATTAAAATATATAGATCATTAAACGCAAAGTGATATTGTGTAAATATCCTAATGAGCGGCTTATTGTTATTGATAAATGTGTAAATTATCAGTGGGCGAACCTCCTCTTTGTTTCGTCAATTAATCATATAAAAATATTATCATAGTACGACTGTGATCATTACGTAAAACAATATTAAAATACAATTATAAATACGTCAGAACTCAATCCCTCGCCATTGTGGAGCCTAAGTATCGAATTGTTATTTATAAACGCATACGACACCCCTCCCTAATGAAATTCAGCTTCGTGACGCGCTGAATAATAATTTTACCTATGTTAATATCTTCGCAGGTATGCTCTTGGCAACGTTAGTTTGACAGTGCGAACGAACGAATGTTTAATACCACAGCGGCCACCATGTTTGACACAGGAAACCATCGGAATGTATCTCCAGCCACTGACCAGGGAGCTTACGGAAATACCACCAAGGTTCTTCTGCTATAATTTCTTGTACACTCCTTTTTATCCAAACTTAAACTAAAAATTATACTCGTAACTTCTTGGATAAAAATGTTCAGTTTATGTGATCACCTTTTATTCGTATGATTATCTAAATAATCCACGTCAATTCACAGCGCGCCCTCTACAACATCGAGAACAACTGAGAAGGAATACGTAATGGGAAATTAGTGAAAATTTTATTTCACGACTTTAACATATAAACATCTCTCGGCGCAAATTAATAAAGTTCATTTTTTAAAAGCGTACCATCGTGCATATCTTGTTATTGTTATCACTAGGCCAACTATAGACGACTTGCCTGATGCTGTCATCGACAAAATGGTTATGATGGACAAAGCCTTCTGGGTCGACAAGCCCGGCGCTAATGCCTATGCACTTCACGACGCTTATTACGATTACGAAATGGTCACCAAATCTGTTAGACCGCGTACGTATCGTAATTTCGAAGTTAACGCTAATTGTTAAATATATAATAAGTGTTTATAGTTCACGGTTCCCATCGCCCGCGAACGATAGTCAGAGACGGGGTGTGCGCTCATTCCCAACGTTCAGGTAGCTCGCCATAAAGACAGTCCGTTTGAACCAGCTTCTCTGGCCAGTATAGATTATTGGGTGAGCTCACGGATTGGTGAGCGAATATCAAATGAATCCCGTAGTCGTCGAAAAGACTAACAGCGCGGACTTCGCCGAACCCGACAGCAGCAGCAGCGGCGGCAGTATAAATTGTAAAAACGTTGATTACACTTTCATTATAATTAAAATTATCCCATGTTCCGTTTTAAATAAACGTCACACACGTGGAATAACGATTAATCAATAACGGTCTACGTTTGTTGCTCAATCGGTATATTAAATCATTGATAATTCGACTGGCAGAAACCTTTCCTGTTTACTTCCACTTATTCTAATTCCGGTAGAATCATCAATATGTATATATATATAATTATGTTAGCTATTTTTACTTGGCACGTGGGAGGATGCAAGGGGAAAGTGGTATTTTGTCATAACATTTGTACCCGTACTCTCTTGAAAAGGTCGATCCGAAATAATAAGACGTGAAATTTACAATATAGTACTTAACGTTGACGAATGAGAGGTCAATTGTTCGATAAATAATAGTATTTTATTATCTCCAGCATTGTTGTCGCGATCTCGCCTTTCTTCAATAATCTTATTGTATTTTAAAAGTTGTCTTTCTGATAATTACCTTATAAATTAAAAATATAAATTAAAGAAATAACAATGTCTGGCATTAAGCATGTAGGCGTCTACATACTTAGATTTTATTTTATATCACTGTTTATTTAAACTACGATTTGTTAAAGATGTTTGTATTGATTATTTTACGAGTACCTTTCTGTAATCGTGAATGGTTAATTGATACGTTGATTGTAATGATTTTTACACAAGTGGTAAAGAGTATTGTACGATTTGTAGCCCATCAGGAAGTGTTTCCACGCTCATATCAATTTGACCTCGATTGCGTGAAATATCGCAGACATCACGCTTGCGATGCTTTAAAGGTAAACAATGAAAATGTGGCAAACGATCTTCACTTAGTTTCTATTATAAAGGATCATAAAACTCCCATAAATATACATCTAAATGCCTACACGCTACGTGTGACTTGCAATATATATATAGTTATATATATATTGCACATCAACATCGCCATAAGTGACGACAATGTGTAAAACCTTGCAAGTATCCAGTTGCTTACTAGCTACAGACCTCCCTCCTACGGGCTTACAGTATTTTTGAAGTGATGATAACGAAATATTATGTTTTCGAATCTGTACATGACAGTTAAGAATAATGTTCAAGATTATTTAACTATAAAATTTGGCTATACATCAATGGTAAGCTGTATGCGTAAGAGGTATTAATAATGCATGGCCCTATCAATGGGATGCCGGACCAATCTTAGCCTTAAGGACTTCAGACCAATCAGAACATTTACCTTAATATTTGGTATACCGTTTCGTTCAGATCATAGTACGTAAATCGGTAAAAGTGATAGACTAGCAAAAGTAGTATTAATCTAGAGAGAAACTGTCCCATAACGGACGTGCCACTTATAAACACTAATCGCTTTATTTTATACAAAAAATGAAATTAAACTAAACAATCATTGAATAAATTTGCGATTGTGTCTACAATAAAGTTCTGTTTGATTTTTTAATTAGAAAAATTTAGGTCCACATTGTGTGGACTGTGAAAAGGCAGAGAATTTAAAATTGTCAACTGTAACTGAAAGCGAAAATGACGATTCAGTTCGAGAGAGATGGAGATACTACCCAGACGTAAACAAAAGGTTGTCGGCTGAAAAAATTCGAAAACTAATGGACGAGTGAGTTAATTATTTAATATGTTGTGGTAGGTCTGCGATACTACTAATTGTTTAAGTTAATTTTTTTTTATGCAGGCACAAAACACGAAAGCGTCCCATTTTTTTTTATTACGCTTAGAATAAAAGTGTAAATGTTTTCAGTTATGGCAGGCCGTATAAACATGAGGCATGCATTTGGTACTACAAAAGACACCCACCACGGAAATTCGAAGGCATTATACGAAAATTTTCAAAATAAACTTAACGGTGACGAATTGACATTATGCAACAACGAACGTTGCTTCATCCAGAAACTTAATAACCCAATCTTAATAAATCTCCATTTTTTTTTTTATTCAAATATATCGCATCATTATTTTATAAAACCCCCTTCTACTGTTCCAATGCTCAATGAAATGTTTAGCAGGTTCGTTATTTTATACGTATTCCCAAAACGCCTCTGCTTCACGAAACACAAGTTCGGGTTGTAAATTACGTCAACCTTATTTGCGCTATATATACACTGCCGGCCAAAAGTTTGAGACCACCTTGAAAAAATTACAATATTGAATAAAACTCCAAAAGTTACTGCTC
>DWQX01004564.1:0-14704 GCA_018245475.1 Pharmacophagus antenor
GCACTAACTTTTGGAGTTTTATTCAATATTGTAATTTTTTCAAGGTGGTCTCAAACTTTTGGCCGGCAGTGTATATCGATGCAATCCCTTCCAGACTTCCAGATTATCGTTAACATTATAGTTGAAATAAACGGGACCTAATATGTAATATATTACAATAGTACATTACACTTTTAACGTGTATTGACACTAATACAGAGGTGAGCAACTCGCGGTCCGCTTCTAAATTTAAATAAGGGCAATTCTTTTTTTTTTAATATTCTCAAAATGTATAGGCCTACCCAAAATGTAAAATATTGGATAAATCCTTTGATAAAAACGGTTGCTAACCCTTGCATTAAACTTTTCCAGTTATAACTAGAAACCTTCATGTTATCTATCTACTATCGAAACAGCACTGCCGTGTTACGGTAGTCATACATATCATAGCCAGAGAGAAAGTATTCTGGGAAAACATGATTGACCATCTACGACCCTGTAGTTTTTTTAATATTATGTGAAATTAGTGTCATATATTGTAATGCAGATTAAAATACTCAGAATAAAGTGTTCTCCAAATTGAATTGAATCATAGAACCATGCTTTAAATTTATAGCAGCTTCTGTTTTGGTAGAAAATTTAATGAATTTTGAAAGTGTTATGATTTTCTAAACAAAATACTCCTTCTTAAATATACTTTAACAATTGTTATATCATGTAATTGCAGTATTAAGCTTAATAACGCAACAGCTAATACGGAACGGTCCGCCACTCACACCGAATGAATTTGAATGCGTGTAAATCTAATGTAATACACCTGACAAACGCGTTAAGCGTGGATTTAACGTCGGCAACCTGGCCGGGGACCTTTAACCGCTACCTAAGGTGATACGTTAGACAGGCGTAATGCGTCGAAAGTTTTTAGTGAGGTCACCCGGCACAATGGTCGCTCGGTGAAATAGACGTGAAATCGATTAAATGCGGTGAGCACAGCCGGGCGGCGTGCAGGCGCGCCCCGTGTACCCCGGATTATCTCGGATTATGCAGACCAAGCGCAACTTTACTATCAATCAGTGCCCACGCCGCCTGCTATTTAATTCAATATATTTTTTTATCACCTCTATTTTTTAATTAATCTACATTTGGGCCAATAAAAACAATTGGTAACAGCTATTATTGATTTCGCGATCAGCGTGTAATCGCTATTAAACGTTTTTATATTTTATGTGTTTCGCTATATACATGTTTCTCTCTCACTCGCTATAGGAGGAAAGAAGAGAACTGCATGGTTGCCGTAATTAAATTAGTGATTTTTATATGTGTTATTAGTATAGCAACTATAAATATTTTTATTTTAACATTTCTTATGCAATAACTATTAAATATTTAATAAACTAATTTTACTAATTGAGTCAATGGACATTACATTTGGATTTTGAGATAGCAATTGCTTGTCTATGATTTTATATGTCACAGCAATTAAAAAGATACGTATTAAGTTTTAAATAACATTTACTTATCTTTAATATAAAAAGTTTATCGTGTAATAATGATGTATTTAATTATTCTTGATTCATCATGAGTCATTCAATAGCTTTGATACTTTTGAAAACAGTTTTTAAATTATAATAAAATGCATCCAAAGATAGCATGCAAAGTAATTTCATATGTTAGATCCTTAAGATGTTATATAAGTGTTTAATATTTGTAATAGTTTTGCCATAAAGAATTATTATATTAATCATTAATTATATATAATTTTTCTTTCCTTTTTACATTGCATCTTTAATGTTTTATTACTAAATATACCAGTATTGTATCTTATTTGTATAAATCTTTAATCTATTTTAAATGCAAATTGAATAATAATTTTACTTTTATTTATCTGTTCCTCAATCTAACACAAAGTAATAAAATACACAAGGTCTTAACAAGGTGATGTACATGCGAGGAAAGAGAATAAGATATAAGACAAGACCTAAGTCTAGCACTAGACCTCAATTGTGACTGAATAGGGAAGCGTGCTCGCCCATAATGCTATGGCTCTCACATGTATGACTGCCGGAACACAGCAATGTTGTGATGACGCTAAATTGACATTGGGGGTTGTAGCTAGACAGGCGGGTTTGGAAACCCCTACCATCTCATATGCTCATAGTGTTGCAATATATGTATAATTTATATATGTGTAGTGTTTTTCACGTCTCATACTATAAATTAAATAAGATACCTCTTTGCCCATCGCAAAACCAAGTGAGTTTTTACTTAAAAACTTTTTCTATGAAAACTGTTAAGTTCGCCTGTACAAAATGCGAATATTTCAACTATATCTATATACATGTAAATAGTACACTACCTGAGAAAATTTACTTGCCGTACATTATACGTCATTGTTCGTATAGGAAAAGAATTAGGGAAGACGTAAATTGAACACATCATATGTGATGTCTACGCCAAAGATGTGACTTGTAGCGAATGTAAAATATAATATGTATGTATGTATATATATATATATATATATGACTTGTTATATTTTGGTAGTACAAATGAAGGTTTAATTATTTATTTATTTATTTATTTACATTGAATGTCTAGATAGTGCTATAGGTTAAGTATTAATTTGAATTAAAATTATTCTGTGTTCCTCGGGTGTACTGTGGCGCGTAATCCAATCCTCCCGTGCGTCGCGTCTCACCTTTCGGTTTTCAATCAGAGCCTCTGCGGTGATTCGGCTGCGCCTGGGGCGGGGCTCCATGTACCTACCAGACCGTTTCGTCCAGACCAAATTTAAAACTATCAACGGCTGCTGCCTCCATTCACCACGGTGAATTATTCATGAAGAACAAGGAAATAAGAGTGAATATATGAAAAGAAAATTCTATGACATATGTGCACTTCCCTTTATTACATAAGTTTGCCAAACTACGGCTCTCACAAAAGAAAAAATAAACTGAAAGTATGTCAAAGATGTACGGAGACATGTTAAATATAAATAAAATAAAATAAAAATTGACAACAAAAACAACAAGGCTAGATAATATTACGCACATAATACGGGAATTAAAATGGAAGTGACCGGGATATACTTTAGGAGGTGTTGATAAATGGAGTAAAAACCATTATGTGTTGTTATCCAAAAGAAAGAAAAGAAAACAAGGGAGACAAGTAAGAGATGGGAAGAAGGCCAAAGGGCGATAGGAGGGGCACATCTGGTCTAGCAAAAGGTAAAGACGGATACGAGTGGAGTAAATTGGAAAGGAGAAATGTCCACCTTGGACAAACAGATAAATGAAATAATGGCTTTAGTATTTTGATATAAATAACCAATATGATTTATATCTGAAATAAAGGCTTTATGATTATTATAATAAAAGGTTACTTTCAGTAAAAAAAAAAATTAGATCAAAATCATTTTCAATATTTTTTCCGAACATGTCTTTTTCATATTCGAGTGGGCAGAGATGTGAATATTCAAAGCGAAATACCTTGTACTTATAAAAAATGTGAAATTATTATAAGTGTAAGTCTGTTGCCCGTCAAAAAACTCGGTAACCATGCAGGGGAAGGGCAGGTAGGGGGAGGTATGTAAAATGAAATTTCTTTAGCTACAGCGCTCTTCAGACCAGAATGCAGTAATATTTGCACATTATTGTTTTACGACAAAGTTAGAAACCGTGGTGATACTTAGTCGATTTTAGTCAACAAAGACCTACCTTCAGGAAATTTTCACTATTTCTCCTTTATGTAAACAGTAAATAAAATTTATCATGACGTTGTTGCTATTAACATAAATTACACTATCGTAAAAGGAGGTGAGTAAATTAAAAAAAAATCCACATAGGTTTTCAACACACGATAAGCTTGGAGAACATTATCCCTTTAAGTTTCAATGTTAAATTTCAATGCCCATCCGCTGCAGGATGTGGGTACAGTACAAAAGCCTACCGCCCGTTAAGCTTGTGGAATTATATCATTATTACCTACGCCGCGTAATAAAATAGCGTATTAAAAAAATATATTAAAAACTTTTTTCGCAAAATGAATATAACCAGCCAGTATGTGACGTCGGCGACATTGTAACCTAATAAAATGTGGAGGCGACCCTTGGGCTGCGGTCCCTCTGGCGAGACAGTAACAAGAGAAGTGGCGCGTAGTGTTAAGTTTCACTATTATTCGTCACGGGCGGCGACGATTTTTATTTGTTTTAGCCCTTATTCACTTGCGGATTATTATGCGGGCTTCTCTTCGAAATTCAAAATACGCGCAGTTGATTTTCTTGTAAGTCCAAAATCTTATTTTTAAAAATTATACATTAATTACACAAATAAACGTTTAAAACGGTTTATTCGTAGATCTATCCAAATAAGATAAAATATGAATTTACTATCAAATGTTAATACATGTGCCGCATTCTGGTCATGAGTACGGATGTTTTATTTATGGGTCCATACTATTGACTCGTTGATTTAGTCATGAGTCCGTACTAATGACACCTTTGAAATTGAATTGGAAAGGAAGCGCTACCTAGTTGCGTTGTTCAGATTCTAGATACGTGGATGTCGGTATATGGCGAAGGAAGAGCCGTGATTCAACTACCGCCGTAGACACAAGTATCCTAGGAACTGTTTTCGTTATCGAATTCTAAATTAAGTTACACACAATATTAAGTGTTTACGTCGAACATTTATTTTGACTCCTTCGTGTGGCCACTCCTACAATAGAAGTGGTATGCTCGTCATATAAACAATTATAAGTACAACCAAATGACATTAGAAATTAAGGACATTAGAAAAAAATTTAAATGTTTAAAACAAGATATGTAAAGTCTTCAATCATTTACAAAATATTCAAAATCAAAGAGTCAAAGCCCCAATCATATACGTTACTTTGGATGTCATTGGAGAACGAAAATAGAAATCGTTTCCTTGTATAAGTATAAATTTATTTTAATGAACAGTTAAAGTATGAATATCGATTAGTAGTTAAGGAGCGTCCACACCGAGCTAAGCTATCTTCGTAAAACATTACGTACAAATTGAAAGGTATCGTTTAAAACAGTGACTGTAAACCAAATTCCAAAAATGAGTGAAAATTGTAATTTATTTTTTATTATTGATTAATTCTTTAAAAAACTTATGTTGTTTTGTAGTAGATATTAATTTGTTTCACATTCATAATTGTAATTTTACATACTATATTACAGGTAACCATTTTAAGATTTATTTTTCTCAAATTTTAGAAAGAGTTAAGCGTTCCACGCCAAAAAAAGTTCACAATTTTGATTTTAACTGGATCCGTTAGTGTTTTATCGCTTGCCTTGTGACAACTGAGGTCCCATGTTCTAATTGCGGAATACATAAGTAGAGTAGTTCGGAGTTTGGATGATGTTAGGGTTTTTTCAAGTCCGCTTGTGTAGCTACACTTCACTTGTATTCACTTTATATTTATGACTACAACACAACATCTGCTGTACACACATAGGCGAGCATGATTCATCTATTGACGCATTGTCGTTTAACATCAGTTAAAATTGAGGTACTAACCCATCACCGCTTAAAAAAGGTTGAGAATCACTGGACTAATATATGCGCGGGCGCAGTCGGTCCGCCCGGCCATCGTTTGACTAACGACATCCGGCGGTAATTAACTGAGCGCCCCCCGTGCGCGCCGTGAAGATGCGCCCGTGAGATTTGCGCCCGTATCATTTGTCAAACTGCGGCTACCGTTCGCGGTGACGTCACGGGACCGCTTACGCGTACGCGCTTCGTGTTGCGTTCGTGACGAGCGTCGCGCGTCGGTGACGACTTAGTAGTAGTGTCAAATAATTTAAGAACGAATAATTTTTATATCATACCATTCTATTTTTATTCATTCATTCATCGTTGTCATCAGCTTGCGGCAATCGACAACTATACAGGACTCTAGAGATTGCCCCTAAGCCCGATAATCGATTACATGTATCCAGTTGTTGCCAACTGTATTACGCAGATTCTCGGCTCACTACATGAAGGGGCGTCCCTCGCTACGTTTGCCTATAGCGGTCTTATTTCCAGGACACATCTACTCAATTGATAGTCACTCATACGGCACACGTGACCAACCCATCGCCACTTCAGTTTTTTCTTTCTTTTTTTTCTCTTTCTTATGAAGGACAAAATATCAAAATAATTTCATTAGAAATTATAACGACGTAAGTTTATAAATTCACAAATAATATATCAAATTTGATTTGTGAAGAAAAAAACAATCGAAAATTATAAATCCATTGGAAATTAACCCTTTGCGCACGAGCGGCGCCTCTCAAAATGCGAAGGATAAATTATTTTTCTCGACGTATATAAACATATCAATTATATTCATTCCGTATTCAAATATAACTAACTTATTGTTAACCTTTACATAAATGCAACTTAAGCTATCTGTAAGAAACTCGCAGCAAAGTTGATTCGAGTTAATGGAGATATGGCGTAGCCAAATCGGAAAGGTTGTCGAGCACAAAGGGTTAAAATTCATTTAAAAGGCATATAATATAATTTTTTTAACTACAATGGGCTAAAAGTTAAACTCATTTTACACATGGTATTAAGTGGTAATGACGTCATAGTTGATGAATCGTGCTTGTCCAGAACACTCTCGCTCTTACGATTTTATTTTCAAAATTAGAAAGGAAATTAAAGGCAACCTTTGGTGCAAAAAAGACAAAACAAATATTTCAGATCAGCATCTCTGCGTATTCGTTGTTAAACCCGTATATAGTTCTTAAAAGTCAGTGTTCACTTTCATACGTGTGCTTGATGATAAGTGTTTGGGAAGTCAAGCCGAATGAATTACAACAGTCATATGATTGTTGAATTATATCAGTGATAATATAAAATAACTCTTCAATTTGAAATTTAATCGAGAAGTAATTTTTTATTGAATTTCCAACAGTGCCCGCTGCGCAGGTCTGTGAAGCGGTAGGCATTGATTTGACTTCGTATAAATGGCCGAGATTGGTTCAATCTTATCATAGACGTCTGGCTAGCTACCGCTCCCTTATTCTTAATCTAGCACCATATTAATGTTGCTGTATTCTAGCACACATACTATTAAACATAGGAGCGTTCTCGACGAGTACATCCCACTGTCTTTAGCTTCATTACTACTTACTATAAATCGATATTGAGTCATCGTTTTATCTTAAACCATTTTCGATGAAATAATTTGTAATAGGCAAATTTAATATCGTAATTCCTTTTTAAACTTAGCGTTTGTTGAATTTTGTATAATAAATAGTCAAAACATTTCACAGCATCCTTGTTTCAGTTGAGAGGGAGCACTGAAGATTGTTGTTATGCCGTAAAGTGGTCCACGTATTCTACAAGAGCAGGTATCGGAGCCGTGACGGGTGCGTCGTATCCAACAATGGCATTGTAATTAATCAACCATTATGCACGATTCATAAATAAGATAATTAAAAGAGGTTCGTTAGCACACAATAGAGCTCGCTTGTGAGTCATAGCCGCATTTTATGTGATGAAATTTAATTATTCAGCTGCGAACGATACTGGAGCATTTCTTTTTATCGACAATGGGTTAACATGTAATGTTAAGTGATAATTCGGCCTATGATATTGAAGTGTGTCCATGTGTGTGTGTGTTTGTGTGTGTGTTCTGTATAATAACCGAATTGAGGAGCTGGAGTTGAATAAATGTGTAAAACAATGAATAATTTATTTTACACACATACAAAAAGTGTGAATAAATATTCCGAAATAAAATATAATTAATATATTCATCGTAAGTAATGGATCTATGTGAGAAATATGATCGGGTGTGTTTAGATCGTGAACGCGCTCGCCGCTAGACATTATTAGGAGGCGATTTGTAGTTGATCAATCACTTGTTATCGGCGGGGTGCGCACTCAATAACTACGGATTACCTTGTCAAAGGCACGCTAATGTGTAAAGCCCTTAAGTGGCGTTTAATATCACTTATTGGTATTGAACAAGTCAATAATGGATTACGTATTAGAGGATAGCGGTTTTGATGTATCGAGAGTGGTACTTCGTCGGGATTGTGGTGCGATGGAGGATTTTGAATTCCGTTTTAGTTTTTTATAATTAGAAATAAAAAAAAAACGTTAATAGTCGTTTTTTTGTGACGCGAATGAAAACCGTTTAAATTTGGATGTTGGCACTTCTGACTACTGAAACATGAAAACATAATATCGTAAATACAGGTTCATTTAACATTTCAAAGATTAAATGTTTAAAACCGCCGTGGGCTTGGCTAGCTCGAGATCTCTTTAGTAATGGTGGAGTAATAAAAAGTGCTATTACAAGATTTGTGTTCTTGGAATTTACCGAATTGTACTATTTTGTTTGATAGCATTTTACTGTATATCTATTTGCTATGTTCTAGTTATTTTTAAACAATTAGATTGAAAATCAAAGATATAAATGATATTTTTCGGACACGTAGTATAAAAACATAACGAAACTACAGGTGTGTGAGTGCCGTCATACAATGCTTGACATCTTTTTCATAATAAGCAGTGACAGTTTCCTTAGAAGAATTCTCATCAAACCAAGCATGAAATGCTAGCGCAGAACACTGCAAACCATTAATTACTTACGCCCATACAAGGCCTCTAGAGCTTTTCTACTGACTTCGAGAAATGACCAGAGTGAAAACAATAAGCCCATCCTGTAGCCGACAGCTAATTTTCGACTTTAATTCAATGCAATTAATCTAAAATTGCAATGCGTCTGTGTATAAAGCAATAGCCACACATGGATGACCGCCGTGGGAAAAGACTGTTGTGACATGCTGACGATGTTCCAATGATTTATACAAACGAATTTGAATTTTAATTTATTCACGATTGAGTTTATAACTGGGCGCGGAATTAATGCACCTTTATACAATTAATTCGAAAGTTATATTTACAAATACAACATGTAATTTTGCGTCGACCACAGGCCGCGCCCCGAAATACTTTTGACAAACAAAACGCTAATTATGAAAGTTGCTTGCATTGTGAAAAAAAGAAGAAGAAAGCTTTTTAATTTAAAATTGAAATGTGCCAAATGATTTAATTAACGTATTTACATATAGCTTCGAAATTAAATTTCTAAATTTGTAGGAAAAACGACGCATACTTTTCAAAGTCTTTTTAATTATAAAATGTTTGACAAATTTTTAAAATAAACCAATTTGTTGTAATTATGTACATTTTTTTATGTTCCAATTATACTTATAAAAATTAAATGATGTGACGTTTGTGCAATGTAATAAAAATTATATTGCGTAACTCTTCTTAACAATAACAATGTAATAGTTTCAACTGTTGAAAAATGTTTCCCTCGTTAGATTATAAGGTGAACATGATTGATTGAGCATTATCGGAGCTGAGGTTAATGTAAAACACTAGGTTTAAAAAAAAACACTAGGTTTACGGATACTTTTTCATAGTTTACTTTACTAGGCCATAGTAATTTCATACATAAACCCTTGATTTCCTTCTGCTCTAAAAAGAAATAAAAAGCGAAGTTTCCGTAAAGGGCGAAAAAATCATTCGGTCATACGTAAGTGTAGTCAAATTTTTAATAAACATTATTGAGTCAAAATTAAGCGCGTAGTAAATCTAATGTTAATACGTGTGCTCGTAAAATTGTGATTATTTATAGCGACTATCTAGATATATTTAAGTAATCTGTATAAGGTGAAAACATGTTAATGTTTTAGAATTGTATCGTTCAAAGAAACTGTTTAACTTGTAGTTATAACTCGTTAGTAACAATTACTCGAAACCTTTATACACTTTACAAAATATCTGTACAGTTAGTTAGTAGAAACGTTTTGCCATAATGAAAGGCTTTGAGTAGCCCTAGACGAATGTACTAAGTATGACGTTGTTAAGTTATTTAGAGTAACTTGTAACTCGTTATATCTAGCGTTTCAGATGTTTATCCTTGGTTTTGTTTTTTAGTGTACTTCCTTGTCGGTTATGAGCTCACATTCGACCTTTATTACACCTAATGTTAAGTGACAACGAGACTATGGCTGGTAAAGTGTGTTCTCACTGAACACTTCCGGCTTTCACATACATGATTGCCGGAACACAGCAATGCTGTTATGGCGCCAGATTGACGTGGAGGGTGATAGCCAGTCAGGCGGGTGCGAAAAACCGTACCACCATCCAGACGACACTAAAGTTGTAGCCCGAGATTCGAACCTGTAACTTCCCCGTTACAAGGCAAGCGGTAAACCACTGCCGCCACGGAGGCAGTGGATATCGTAGGTAAGATAAAATAGCATATTGTATTGCCTTTAGTACTGAGCCCTTACCATGTATTACATCATATTATATTTCATGTAATAATTTAGATTTCAACCGATAAGTTCCAGACCCCTGTCCAACAACATTAATTGGATTTAATGTGTTATACATTCTAACACTATAGACGTGTAAGTACATAGAAAAACAACTTGTAGAATATCTAATAAGTTTTAGAGTTTTCTGACCAATACGAGTTAGATAATAAATAGAAATAATAATAAATATCTGGGACTTTTTACACATAGTACTCAGATCCCAAGATAGGTAGCTAAGCAGCACCTATAGGCAGAGTTATCAGGGACCAATATTCATGTACAGATATTTTTAAATTAATATTTAAATATACATAAACAACCAGATGCAGAACAAACAAAAGTGTTCATTACTTAAATGGTTGTCCTGAGTGCGAAACGCATCCGCGACCGCTGTTGTTAAAGGCAGAGCTACTACCATTACACCAACTCGCCAATTAAAAAAGATGAAAGTAACTCTTTTGGCCATTATTGTATTTGTTCATAAAAAGCTCACACACAAAGCTCTACAACCAATTTCCCTACTTAGAACTAATCATTTAAACCGGTATTAGATCCAGTCGTAAGTAGTTAGATAATAAAAATTCTCTCTGTCACATCTTAAAAACAAAAACAAAACGAAAAAAGAAATAAAAAATTTGAGTGATTTTTTTCCTAACATCAAAACCGCACAACAAACGTTGCTGCAAAAACTAAAGTTAGGCAAATGGGAAATAGCGAAAAAAATTTGTTTCCATCAAAACATAGTTACAGCGGCGCTGGCGGTGGGATCTTAAAAAAAAAAAAACAAAAAACTAACCTTGAACTTTTTCGCAGTATTGATTGATTTTCACGAACTCATCTATACACGAACACGCGGGATGCGTCGATATTTAATTGCGTTGTGTCCATAAAACGATTAACCGCGCTCGCGTGATGGCGCCTAGCCCGTACCGGACCGGCAGCCCCGAAAACTATCCGACTCTCGGGACGCTTCGTTAAGGAACTGCGAGCTCGGTTACCGAGCTCTTTGTTCATCCGTTACGCTAATTAACAGCCGTGATTAAATCCTGTTTCAGTTTTCTGTTCCGTCGATTTTACAAATCTTAACGACTGCGCGCAGCTGACGATGCCCGGATGTAAAAAAAAAATAGCTTTAATAATTATGTTTGGAACGAGAGTTACTGGTTATTGGGACTGCCTCTGTGTCGTGGCTTACCTGCTTGCTTTGTAACGCGGATGTCACAAGTTCGAATCTCGGGCCACAGTAATAGTCTGGATAGTGATAGGGTTTTCCAAACCCGCCTGATTAGATACCACCCTCATTGTCAATCTGCCGCCATAGCAGCATTGCTGTGTTCTGTTGGTTATACATGTTAGAGCCAGAAGTATTCCGGGGAACAAGATTCACCGTCTACGGTATCATTGTCACTTAACATCATGTGAAATCGCGGTCAAGCGTCAGCCCGTAAACCGATAAAAAAGATTTGTGTGTCGACAAGTCTCATTGTTTATCGATTTTTCACAATTACAATTAACACAAAATTTACGGACCTTTTTATAAGGGCTTTCTTTTTGAGCTTGCCATAATTCGCTGTATGATTGTATTCTTACATTTACCGTTTTGCACAAAAAGAAAAAGTATAAAACAATGTTAATAAAAACAATTAACGCCCATTAGTACAGATAATTTTTTTCTATACATTTCACGAAATTATGGGTTTCGTATAGCTTGTTAAATATAATAGAGCAACATTAAACTCTGGTAAACGTTGTTAGGAAAGTAGAAATTTCAGTGTGCATGTGCACAAGATTCGTCTCATTTCGACAAAAGGAAAGATATACTTCTACAATAATAATTAAAAGAGTGTCCCCGAGCAACGTTTTCAGAACGTCTGTGAAGGCCTAATTGAATAAAGCATATTTTTAGTTAACATATCTTTAGTCTGTAACTACATTCAATATCAAAATACTTGTTTAAATATAAAGCTGCAGTGACGTATTGTATTAAAATATGACGCATTTAGGAAAAGAACAAATGTTGAATTCGGCTTATATTTGCCCAATGTATTGTAAATAAGTATTAATTAGTAAGAAGATGAGAAATGTTGCGTAGATTTTGAGTATGATTAGAATGCCATTATCTAAAGACTGTTTCTAGTTACACCTACAGACTGTATAATGCTACAGAGTAAGGGAACAAATAGACAATTCAGAGACATAGATCATTTGAGTGTTGCATTAACATTTTCCTACATTAAGCGCTTATGGATACAGGCGCGGCGCCTTACAAAGCCCTCGAGAAACACTCTTTGGGGCCACAATGGGTGTAGCAGCACCCGCAGCGCTCCATTGTGTCTGATCCTATTCGACCCATTTTAACGAACGCCATTGTCGTATATCCATTGTGAATGTATTTATTATAACGTCTGATTGTGTTTTCGTTCGTTTACCGCTTTAGTAGCGCTCTTCGATGAGCGTATACCAATTTTATGACTCATTGCGGTTTAGAAGAACAGTTAGGCACTTTATATAATCTCTTACTAGTGTTGTTCGTTATAAACGAATTGTTTTTTTATTATTAGCAATGGTCTAACACTATGTGAGATATTTTCGAACCCGCCTACCTAGCTACCACCTCTGTGGTGCACTGGTTTTCCAGTTACCTTGTTACACAGAAGTTTCGGATACAATTTGCGAGCCCCAGGTGTAGTGGAACCTGTATGGTGGTAGGGTTTTTCGAACCCGCGCGGTTAGTTACAACCCTGAATGTGAATCTGTGGTTATAACAGCATTGCTGTGTTCCGGAACTATTCTACGCAAACATGCTTAACCATCTACTATCTGAGTGTTACTTAATATCATGTGCATATGAGGTCAAGTTTTAGTCCTTTTGCCTAAAGAAAATAGTCAGCGCTATTTGATGGTAGGGACATATCCAGTGGTATTTATTCAGTTTTCGACACTAGGGACCTATTTGAAGTAAAGATAAAGTATTAATATGTCGCTTTAATGGTCCATTAAACAAAAAAGTATTCCCGGTATTAAAATGAATGTCGTTAAACGACAAATGTCAGTAAAGTAAATACATAACGGCAGAAAAGCAGTGTTTAATATAAAAGCCTTTGTCATATCCAGTCACAATAAAAGATCTCGAAGTATATAGATTTTATCATTAAAATTTAAGTTGAATTAGAAGTTAAAATTAAAAATAATTAGGAAATGGAGACGAATTATGTTCCAAAAAAAAAAAAAAATAAAGCGAAGCTTCCACTCGGGCTTTCGTAAAGCGAAACTTCAGACGTCGTTGTGAAGGGAGTAATAAAACCTCTGGGGGAAGGCGCCATGATATGACAAAACTCCTTTTCAGCTTTTGACGCTACGAGTGTAGGAAGGAGCCAGCTTTCCTTTTTTTCACCTCTTGTCTAGCGTTCGCATTCATTTTGCCTACAGAAGTATTTCGAGTCACTGCTTTGTAAATAATGACATATGTTTTTAACGTTATCACAGTTCAAGCGGAGTTTAAAATGTTTTCTTTATTTAAAAATTAAGTTATTAATGATACATTTTATCCTTAGTTTTCATAAGTGATGTAGTAATAAATTTACGTAAATAAGGTAACATTGTGTTATTCTTTGATAAATTAAACAGCAGTTCGACTTTCGCAATGGAAATGGGAAATTATGGTATATTTATTCAAAATTAACAAATAATTCACTGTTTACTTTTTGCTATTTTTAACGATAATTACCTCTTAACTTTTGTATAATACTTATTACATTCCTGAAGAAAACAAAAGGTAACCTTTAAAAAGAAGTGACAACATTTAAAAAAAATCGTCATTAAAAGAATAAAAATTGTTATAGGCATTTTGGGAGATTTGATGTTACTGACAAATTATACGCATTAAACCTACAACTCCGCTTTTGCGTCGCAAGTTAAAATTACATGTAAGTACATTGCAGTGACGACAGAAAAATCAATTATACTTAATTACACTTACCATTAGGTCAAGTTGTCGACAAACTAACACACTTTGTCTGCGATTGTCTTTAACTGTTTAAAAACTTAATAGGTTAAAAGCTGTACTTAAGATACATGTTCAAGTTGTGTAAGCAAATTGCTTACTTGTGTTCAGTTCCCGCTAGCAATGTACATTTGTATGCAATTGTTTCTTAAGTGAAAGTTTGCTTTCACTTTGATCGGTCCTACTAAATGATGTATGTGATATGTGGAGTTTTTTTTAATTCTGTATGTGTACATGTGTACACTTGTAATAAGAGATTGTTCAAAGGCAATTAATTGTATATTAAAGGATAGCTTACAAAAAATATAATTTCGACTTTAGAAGCTTCGAGAATTAATTAAAATCTATGAAATATATATATA
>DWQX01004565.1:0-14704 GCA_018245475.1 Pharmacophagus antenor
AATGATTAGTAGATTACACAGGTGTTCATATTTTTACGTTATCATACGCAGATTTAAAATATTTTGCAAATTATAACTTGTGTACAAAGTCTCAAACTTTTGGCCGGCAGTATACATTGAGGATGGTAGCTGGGCAGGCGAGTTTGAAAAATGCTACCGATATCCAGACTCCACTTCTTCCTACGCCCGAAAATCGAACCCGGGACCTCCGCGTTACAAGACAAGGGGGTAAACCACTGCGCCTCTGCGGCAGTCAAAATTTATTCATTGAATTATGTGTGACTGGCAATGTTGTGTTGTATTGCCATTTAATAATATATCCAATTAATAATACTTCTTCTAATAGCGTACAAAGAAGAATTCAGTTCATTTTGTTTGAGATTATTCTTTTGTTCTTTAACGTCTAAATCGATTGTCGTTTAGAAAATACTGTTGTAGTGTGATAAATACAGGGACATTTCAGATAAGAAATAAAAGACAATTACGACAGTAAAATACAATAAATACTTGAGCGATGGAGAGCAATTTCCTGTTCTACTCGTATGTTTCTTTCTAGTTAACATTCCTAGTTAAAAGCTTTTATTCATTGGTCTATCTGTTCTGATTTCGCACCAGTTGATCAGACACCTGTGAACCTATTGAACCTATTTATTCTCTATGCAAATAGGAACGGTTTGCGCTACAAGCTAACTGACAGTGTCAACAGTTCTGTTTATTCATGACCTGGAAATTTCTATTGTTAAAAATGAGAAAAGAAAATGAATAAAGGTGAAACTTTCTTATTTTAAATATTTAAAGGTTTATAATTTTAAAATATAATTTATTAATGTCTCAATAATTGTTAAATTAAATGAAGAGTAATGGAAAAGTTTTTTTTTACAAAATTTCTGACATATAACAATCATAGAGTTTTTGTTATAAGCTCAAACAGACAAAATGAAAATTTCTTTTAGATATTGCAATTAAAAGTTGTCGTGGAAAAGTTCTATAACTTAAAGAGGCAGCACATTTAGCTGTGTTTTGTTAATAAATTAAATTCTATTTATTACATAGATCTATCTATTTATTACATAAAAATCGAACTTTGAAATGAGTTTCTTCCTAAGATATTATGTACTATTTATTGTTTCTGCCACAGGCATTTTTAAATAATATCAAATAAACAAGAAGTTAAGAAGGAAGTGACATCACTCATGTCATCAACAGAAGTGATATTTTATTTTACTCTTTCTGCAGGTTATGGTGTGCAAACACATTTGTTTCTTTTTCAGAATTTCTAAAAAAAACTGATTTTTTATATAGTGGTACGCAATGTTTTTTAAACGAAGTTAATCCAAGTTATCGATTATTTTGCTGCAATATTTAGACTATTGCTAAACAAGTATAAATATATTTTGTTTGCTAAATAAAATTGTTTTTTAAATCGTTTTGTAAAAAAAATCAGGAATGTGACAGATAATAATTTCTCAAAAATAAATATACAAATAATATAGAGCAGGAGTTCAAGGTTATTAATATATTGTGCTTCATTATTCTTGTTAGCGGTTAAAATTGTTTTATTCATAACAAAATACGTCTAGAGCTGTGTGTAATGCATTTTATAAACACCTGCGCTCGCTGAACGTACATTTAAAATGTACATTTTATCAACTGCGCTCTGTCTGATAATGCATTGCAATCTGCTTCTGTCGCACACTAGTTTAGTTGGAATATTTACTCGTCTTTATGAAAGTTGTTATTTGAAGAAATCTTAAAAGTATGTGAAAATGTAACTGATCGTAGTTTATTGCGTTACAATTTTTTTTACAGTCATTTTTCACTTTATTTGCGATATTTGATTGATGCAAATTGTTGCAGCTTTTATTAGAATGATCCCGATTAAGTTTATACCATAGTCTATTTATATTACGAACTGACAGTATTTTAAAAATCCACGTTTAAAAGTGATTTTACAAATTCTATTTAATATAGAAATCTTAAGCTTGAGTTAGAGTTTGGACATAGGTTTAAAATAATTATGTGATAATATTTCTATACATTTATACAAAACTACTCTTTATTTTTATTATATTAGAAATTTTAATTTAACTGTGTCTAACACAAAAGTTATTATCAGTAACAAGTTGTTGAAGCTCGTCACAATGTTGAACTGACGCGATTATGTGCAAATCTTTTAACACTTATTTTGTCAAAAGAAGTGTATTTAATATAAGCTACGAATACAGAGAAAACCAACGAAACGTAACCTTAGAGAAGGAAAACTTAGTGGCTGTAGAGAGCGGTATAACTAGTAAATAAGTTTCTGATATACAATGTATTCTAGTTTGTGATAACCTCAAAATATATTATGTGCTGAAAAACACAATCAGTTGTTGTTTTGAGTTGTTTTGGTATTTATTCGCAGAATTATAGTCTTTTTTATGGGTTAACTCTATTCTTCGAATCCACCTGATGTTAAGTCACAACGAGGCCGTTGACGGTGTAGCTTGTTCGGCCAGAATATATCTGATTCTCACATGTATGATTGCCGGAATACAGCAATGCTGTTATAGCAGTAGATTGACACTGGGAGCTGTAGCTTGCAAATTGCGCATTTATGCCTTATCCTCATTTAATTTAAAAATGTAAATTACATGTTTACATCAATTTATAAATCAGTTAAGCCATGCAACTGTACAACCTCCTCCTTCGCTTCTTCGTTGCATTGTTTTGGCTTTATTTAAAATAGCTTCATTTATAATTCACTATGATAGTTTTACTTTAGCGTAATTTATATTTATAAAAAAATCAGTTCGAATGAATTCAATCGAAATTGATACATAAAGAGTTTGAATTGAGTAGAAAAACAATTCGAGTGGAAAGGCCTTTTGTGATATAACCTATTAAAAACAGGTGTTGTTATTTAAATTTCAAGCCATTTTACGCGATATCAGTGCACAATGCGCGAAACGCCTTGCAAGAATGCATATAATGCATTTGACGTTAATGTTTAACGCTGAATAAGCGCGAGTTGCTTGGAATTGTGCTAAAACACAGTCAAAGTAGTAAAATACTCCATACACCATACTTTTAAGAGAAGATTTTAAATAATAATTTAATTGTTGTATTCTCATTTTCCTGTTTTGTAAAAAAAAGTTTAAAACAATTAAACCATGATGCTAGAAACAGTATTAAAAATATAAAAAAGCCAATTAAATTTTAGTACAAGAAGCTTCCTATTAAACGTTGTGCCGTCATAATGAGTGTTACAGTAAATTTAGTGTTAATGCTAAGTATATGGTGTAAAACTTAAACAATCATATTAACAACAAAGTCCAAGGCTCAGTATGTTGGCTCATAGTAACAATCCCTGATATATTGACCTGACCATGCATAATTTAACAAATGCAATACAAAATGATATGTAAAGTATAAGTAAATAATAATTAGATTCAAATAAAATTTAGTAAAAGCAAGTATTACGTCCCATCGTTAACGCTCACATCATCCTGTTAGATCCGAGACGAGTAGTTTGTAAATTAAATGTTTATAAATTGTGTTAAGAAATTAAATTGCATTTAATGTGATACTATAAACGTATATAATTTATCAGTGTCATAATAATGATAAGGAATTAATTTATAGTGAAAATCTCTTCGTTTCTTCATCCAATTAGCTTTCACGTTAACGTTAAAATGTATAACACAAAAGATAGGTTCATTAAGGGCTGTTAAAAGGTCTGAAGCATTGTCTATGTAGGAGAAAGGTCTATAATATGTCATTATAAACTCATTAAGCTTTCAAAATGGTTCTAAATATCATAAATCAGTTTGAAAAGCATCAAAAACAAATTAAGAGGCACGATTTATAAATAACGTTTTCATGTAAAATTTGTACTTTTACTGTATCAAAAACTTCTAAGGATCTGTTTCACAAAGTCTGTTCATTAAGTATGTAATATACCAATTAAAATAGTATGCATTTTTCAAACGTATCATTAATTTCATCCGACAGTTTGGTACTTGTAAGTTACAGATGGCGTGAGTAACGTTACATTTTGACAATTCGATTTACGGCATATCTGGGAGGTTAATTTTTCCTTTATTTTTAATTAAATTACGCTCAAGAGTATTGGTATTCTTTAAATACATATTCTGCAACAATGATAATGATATACAAAAGAATTTTTCAGAAACATGTTATTTTTATTTGAAATAAAACGTATTGACTAATATTGCAAAGTTGCGACAATACATGAGCTATCGTAATGAATTTATGATTATTTGGTGCTACAAAGCGACTTTTATATTTTATGGACACTGAGCGACTATTTGAAATAGAAAGATAAGTAACATTTATCACATAAATGAAAGTTTTTACTAATAATATATCTCTTGTGGCTGATTTCCTTCGTATAAACACAGCCACTTCATCTGCTATTAAACAGTACTATATTAATAATATGTTGTTACAAGTAAAACTTTTTCGGGGCTATATTGCGTAAATATTAGATATAGGCCAGAAAAAGTTATAATAATGCGTAAAGATCGCGAAAGTTTAAAATATGCTATTGATTAAATAAAAGGTGATATTTTAAAAAAAGATTTTAATACAAAAACTTTAATAATGGCTTAGAAGAATTTATAAAATGTTTAGCAGCACAAAGCATATTGTACAGCAAAGGAATGACGTGTAAATAAATTACAAACCAGGACTGAATCAATATACGCTCAGCATTGTACAATAGCTTTGAGGTTTTCACGTTGTAGAAAATAAAATACACGAATGGATTAACACAATGTAGTTCTCGTCAGTTGCAAAGCGAACAAAATAATCAATTTTGATTTTGATAAAACTTTTGGCATTAAATACTATAAATCAATAAATTTATAATATTTAATGCCAAAAGTTAATAAGAGAAGGTAATATTGGACCCTATTCTAGGACTACATAAGGATTAATGTATTTAGTTTAAATTATTTTTAAATTTTGTTTTGTAACGTGATCTTCTGTTATTTATACACAATGTACATACCTAAAGATTTCCAAACTACTTTTTACAAAGCAATTGGTTAACCGCTATTTTATTTTCAACGATAGAAATATAATCCAAGAAGCGGTAAAACACTATTTATAAGCAAGCAACAGTAATTACAAGCGTGAAATACCGATGTTGCTTCACAGTGTACACTGACAGAATGCAATTTCTCGTTTCGCGCTTGTACGTTGTTAAGATTTACATTTAAAAGCTTTTATTCATTCGCCTGTCCGTGCTGATTTCGCGCGACTACAGCCGACACCTGCGAACGTATTGTAACGATTTATTTCCTATCTAAATGGAAACAACACGTGTTACTAAATGCTAGTTTTAGTTTAAAAATAAATAAACGACTAAAAATATTAAAATCTACGTAACTATTCAAACAGCACATTTGCTGTAGTTTTATTGATATTTTTACACTCTAAAAAATAATTGAAAATGATAAAATCAAAAACATCATTACCATTATCGGGTGTTTTCTTCAAAATGAAGTATGATGGACAGGGTGTGAAAACGATAACTGTTCTCAGCAGTACTTTTTAGCTTGTAAAATATAACCTCGGCTTACTCCTTCGTGTCATAAAACATTTATTCCGTTATCTACTAGGCGTTAGCTTTCAAGAAACCTTTTACTACTACTATACTTTTTGTAAAGGTATCACTTCTGCAAATAGAATATGCAATGAAATTATTTTTTGTTGACGGGTAAGTAAAGTAGTATCTCAGATACCCGAGATGGCATAGGTAGACATCGTAGCGCCTGATCCTACCTCAAAGCAGTAGTAGGCAATTATTAACTTGTCTCGGCTCGGAAGGCGCTTTAGTTAATTAATCTATTGGAGTGATAACACTAAACGACTTCGAAAAGGAATATTAAAGTGTGGGTGATTACTTAGATGTTATTAACGTTTATAAGTGAATGTCTCTTTTAACACTTTCTTTTACGTATTAAAAAAATATTAATAATACAATATACAATTTCTTGTTAGTTTTTTACAGAAGAGGGCGCGATGGACTCAGAGAAATTTTATGGCTATTAAAAACTATTGCATAATATCTCCATTTAATGAAGAAGTTTTAAGTTTCAATTTGTGTAATATCCTGTCGCGAACAGTGAATATAATATGACACTGTGTAAATATTTCAATAGAATTAAAATCGTTACACCATTTTTTTTGTTATTAATTATCATTTTGTCTTGATGTCTAAAGAAATTCAGGAACTTGTAAAATTTGAAAAGCAGTGGGGATGGGTACCGGGACAAACGTTATTCCATTAACTTGAGCTCTTAATTAAATGTCCACATACTTAGAACATTCCATACAGGATGAATTTTGCAGCTCTGTATTACGACACTAAACATTCTTTTTATAATAAAACATTTTTCATTAAAATTATTTAAATACCTACGAAGATAACAACAAATTTGATGTATTCACTAAGACATTTTAATAAGAATAATAGTGTTTTACAAATCGCTGTTGGTTTCAAATACTTTTAATTATTTATTTAAATTAAACGTAATGTAGAGATGTCATATATTTACAGTTGTTTATAAGATTTTCTTAAACATGGCGTAAGTAACTACTTTCATTTATTAATAGAAATGAATACCATTAATTTCACCCGATAACAACTAAAACGTTTAAACGAATTGGCGGCCTTTTTTAGTTTTGCTAACAGTGCAATGTACGCAAAAAGCAATTTTGTAAATCAGCCTTGCCGCTTGTGAGATTTATAGTGTAATAAAGCAACCCAACAACAGTTGGTTCACGCTCTTCTAGCTTTAATACCGGCCAAGTACAAGGTATAAGCATTTATTATTTGGAAAAATATGTATGGCGTTTTGTAATGTTCGCGAAATTTAATTATGCATGTTATACAATTAAATGCTTGATTTATGTAGCTTATATAAAACTTCGTGTGACAATAGAGTGAACATTAAATAAATTCTGTACAATTTGCTCGATGAATTCAATATTGGTGTTACATCTCTCAAAATTCATACTTTAAAAGATCTTAATGTTAACATGTTAAACAAGTGATGTGTTTCCCTTCTCATTTATGTTAAATTTTATTAAAAAATGTGTCAAAAATTGAGTACATAGATATGTACTCAATTTTTGACACATTTTTTAATAAAATTTTAAATTCATTACCCGATTGTTGCCCACAGTTGGGCACATTGGGCGGCTTCACGCGACTTTCCGTAATTAAGCCGTTGGTACACTTTGTTAGGGTTTTTTTTTTCTAATTGATAATAGTTTATATAAAATTAACTGTATTCTGTGATTGAGAACTGAAAAGAGAATTTCAGTTTAGATGAATTGGTAAATAAGAATTTTAGTTACTGTTAAAATTATTTAAAGAAAATATTATTGTGTAAATTCCTTTCATGCACATAAATGTAGCCGTAGACGGTGAAACTAGCTCACCCAGAATGCTTTGTTAGATTTTCAAGAGCTGATGAATATAAGGGTGTTAATTAGCTAGGCGAGTTCGAAAAACCCTAGCACTATCTAAAAGTTCCTTTCTGCTAAGCAATATAGATATAAAGAGTAAAGCTATTGCTCTCTGCGTGTAAGGAAATAATTCCGGGATTTTAACTAACCGCTGTCTGAGCTTAAGCTCAAATAAATCTGTTTTACGAATATTTCGCGTAAGATTAACGTATATTACACGCTTTACAGGGAAGCTTACTACATGTTAACCTACTATGCGTAAAAAAACAGATGACACTACAGTGTAGTGCGCTCTGAAAAGTTTTTACGCTATACATAACGTAAAAACTTTTCAGAGCGGGTTCTATTGTGTATCGTTTTGAAATCCATCATAATTTTAATCAGAGGAAATTGTCCATTCGGGGGGTTTGATTGATCTGCCGACTATGAATTGTAAATTTCGATGGAGAAAAATACTGAATAATGAATAAACAATACTGTGATTGGAATATTGAAAAAAGAAATTACATTTCAACTTTTGCGTCATCCTTTTTACATTTTTTTAGGGAAACGCTATCCTGTTATTTTATTTCATAACGCCATACACATCGTTTATTTATTGTATTTGATTGGTAAGATAATGTTTTCTTGATAAAAATTAGCTTACATTGAGGATTAATTACTTTACTGATTTGAAGTGTTTGTATTGTCCGCGTCCTCCTTTATCTATACCTATAAGAAAAATGCAAACAGGCCGCCATTGTAAGTAACTTCATTACATATACATGAAAATGTTCAAAAATTATGACCTCTAAATTTTACAACATACCGAATGACATTTGACTGAACACGTAAATGTACCATTAAACTAACAAATTAAATTTTCAGCGAAATGTACCATAATGTCCCTTCATTAATTTCCTCTAATATGGTCCTTATTTAGTAAAATTCTGACAAATAAATTTCTAATTTCAGGATATGTATTGGAAACGCTATTTTGTATTTCTCATCATCAAAAGCATAGGACTTTTGAAAATATTTCTTTAGTAGGTTTCATTACATTATAATTAAAATACAAGGTGTTAAATACAATTTGAGTTTTTGTAACAAAATATTATAAGACGTTATAATACATTTATGTTAGCGGATATGTTCGTGTATTGTTCCTGATAGAAAATTTTATAAATAACAATCTGAAAGAATACAAAGTTACTAAATAGACTTAACTCCGTAAGCATTTGTATGAAATTCATTGGATACACACAAAAAGACATGGGATATATAAAAAAATATAGTCATAAGTACTCATAAAGATATTTCACTTGTTATTTACCCAAATAAATTGTTCAATAAGTAATGCCATAGTAATAAAATGTTAAAACTTGACATCGTTTTGAAGTCACAAGTTACATCAGACTAGTTCAAAATTGATTCCTATAAACACTACATGCAAATAGTATAAACAGTTGAGAAATAAAAAAAAAACTTTCATCTGTCCCTTGATCATCCATTAATTATTAGTGTAGCAGCCGACACTCGCTCGTTTCTCCAGGAGTTGCAATTCTTTTAATTTTATATAAGGATAAAGTCCCTCCCAATAGGAGGAATTTTCGACACCATCAACTCGGAGAATAAAAAGTTTCATTAAAATTTGATTCTTCATTTTACCATCCATTACTACTACTTCTTTGCATACAAACATCACAAATCTCACGCCTTCCAGATTTAATGTTTCTAGTAATATCGGATAAGGCTGTGCGTTAATATATAGGACAATTAGTGAATCAGAAAAGATCTTGAATTTTACGTGTATAAATAATATGTTTAAACTAGACCAATTTATGTAAACATGTAGCCATAGATCCTATATATACGACTAGCTTTCTTCGCAACCTATTACATGTGATCTTATTATCGGCAGAAGCTGCGATGCCTTGACTACTCCGGGTGAGGGAATTTTAATTTCCGGATAAGTAAGCCATAGTATTATAGTATTAGTAAAAAAATAAATTGATTTAGAAATAAAAATAAAAGAAAGAAACAAAAAGAATATAATAATAAAAACAAAAAAAAAAGAGTAACAATGGACATTGTTAATACAAGGATTAAAATAAAGACTAATCCAATGCACGACCATGTACGAGTCCCTTCTGTCAATGCATTCAGGATGCTGCCGGCTGAGGTTCGCGCGGCTTGTACAGTAAGAAGCATTGTTTTTTGAGATTTTCACATTTGATTACCTCTGAGGCGCAGTGCTTTATCACTAGCCTAGTAATGCGAAGGCCCATGTTTCGATTCCCGGGCCACATGAGTACTCGAGTTTGATTGCTACTAGAGTTTTTCAAATTTGCCTAGCTCCACATCGAAATGTCAATCTACCGTCACAATAGCATTGCTGTGCTCCGGCAGTCATGTATGTGAGATCCAGAAGTACTCTAAGCGAACACGTTTTCCCATATACATGTATACATATGTTGCATTTTCATTAAACATGAGATGAAATAGATATCCAGTGCTAAACCGATAAAAAAGATTTAGCAATAGCCAAAAAGAAAATAGCGTAAATAAGAGAAGTTAGTATACTGGTAAACTGTTGACCGACTTAATTTCAAATAAAAACAACGAGTGATACTATGATCGATATTGTGTTTACCATGACCCGAAAGTTGATTTTCAATTTGAAGTGTTTAATAGAGTACAGACGGGAACAATTACAAGACGTTCGATTGACCGCATACGTAACTTCAAACAACTCAGGACCTGAAAACATCGATGTTACAGTTTACGAACTGAAGGACTGATGTAGATGAAGATTTTATTGTTTGAATGGTTAGTCAGTCCCCTTAGATGTTATTTCAAATAAACAGTTCGGATATTTTAAAATGTTTATTATTACTTATATAATATAATATCAAAAATATATTGTACACTTAAAATATACCAACTTTTTCAATTGTGCCACCAATTATTCTCTGATCTTGGGGATTCTGGACTGTACCACATTCGTAATTAAAATTTATATTATAATAATTAAGGTACAAATATGTAACTATGTATAATATTTTTAAAATAAATTTACAGTAAATTTAAAGGAATACCAAAGTTAGAGTGATAAAAATCTTGATTAAGTAATTATATATTATAAAAAATTTATTCTAGTGTATTTTTGTTACACCCCTCAAAATGAGGCGAAATTTCGAGTAATAAATATATACGGTAGTCGCAAACAATTGTCCATCGTTGTTATATCGTCAAGTGGCGAGCTCTTCAACGAAAGTGAATGTTTATTCTGGCCGACCTTATTCAGGAAATTGTAGAGTATTCTTATGTACCCGCTGAACGAAAATGTTTTTATTATTTATTTTATATATACAAGTTTAACGAATAACGACTATGTTGCAGATCGAATGTAGCTAGTGAGGAATAATTTTTCTTTTATTCTTCTCCACTTCCATTCGTTTTAATCAGCCCTATTGTGAAACAATATGAGTAAAAGTATGACTAAATTTACTTAAAAAGGTACACTCGAGACTGACAAGAGTTCCCTAAAGGTTCATGCCATGATCTTATTTATGTGCGCACATAAATGAGATATAGCTAGTGAATCATATATATCTCATTAAACATTTTTTGTTTTATATAATACAGTAAAATTTGAATGACGTCTAGAAAACCATCACCATCTTTATTTCGAGGCGTGGTAATTATTTTATTTATTGTTACCATACCACTTCTAATATGTGTAGCAATTTTCTCGTTCATCCTCAGAAAATATAAGCTTTAATTAAAATGTGAACACTCCCTTTCCTAGTTTAGGGGTAGAACATCAAAAAACTTTTTCTTAGTGCATACTTACGCATCGCAAAGAAATCCAAATTCATTCCTCTCAGGTCAGCGGTTTGTGTAGCGCAGTATATAGCGGTTGAGCGTTGAATTTTATACATATAGATAGACATGTTTAGATATATGCAAATTTATAAATTAAGATATGCACCAACATTGTATCAAATAAATTACTAAGCGCATATGTATCGTAATTATATTATATTGTATCAATTTTACAGTCCAATTAGGTACGTCTAACTTGCCCGCTAATTCTCATTATTCGCATGAATGCCCTCTTAAAGTTTCCGCCTATTCGAATCTTGAATATAAACGAACATACGAGTGCGACGAACCGGAAACGAAACTTCAGCAAAGTTGTAGTTTCAATGTTAAATTTCAAAGTCTGGAAAAGCGGAGTGTGCTTTGTGTCGAAATTTATTATTAAAAGGTGCTTTAAGTAAAAGTAGCTTTTGTGAACATTGGGGAGGATTCGTAGCTATTAATTTTACATCGTGAGATTAATATAAATAAACATACAGCTGTGATATGTAAGGTAAAGAAATCCTTTAATAACAATTTCCTAATTTTTTTTTAATTATAATTATTGTCTTTAAATTGCATTATTTATTAAAACTCCAAATATCTTATTTAAACAATAATTAAGTCTCAATAAAACAAAAAAATAGTTTTCTAATTTCCGCTTTTTATAATCGCAAATGTTACTACTAAAATATAAAGCGTTTCGCCACTACGCGTGCCATCTGCAGGAGATATTCCGGATTCGACAGCACGACGTGGAATAATTAAGTCTATTTACAAACTGATAGTGTTTGATATTTAAATCACTATTACGGAGATGTAAAATTTTGATCGTAATTTATATTGAATTGATCTAAAAGCGAGGCATTTAATTAATATGTGATGAAGCTTTGTATTTATGGGACTTGTATGTTATAATCTTGCAAATGTTACATTTGTTTCTTGTTCTATTTAAAAGCGCATATTGTAATGTTTATTGTTTAATTTATTTTTTCGTCACTAACTAAAAAAATGTCTTTTCATTGACAACGGGCTTATACTTGACTTTAGTCTCATACGTTTTGAAGTGACGATGAAGCAGTAGGTAGTGAAGTGTGGTAGCCCAGAACAATGTGACACTCGCATATATTATTGCTAGAACATAGGTGTGCTGTTATTATAGCAGCTTAACAAGTCGGGTTCGAAAAAAGCGTACTCCTATCTAGACTCTACAAATCATGTTACTCCAGAATCCAACTCGGAACTTCCGCGTTACAAAGCAAGCGGTAGACCACTCTGCCATAGAGGCAGTCAAGCTTTATAACATGCTTTATATTAAATTATGAAATTGTGCTACGACAGAGAGAAATATAAAGTTTCTTTTAGATTATTAAAATATATTTCCTTCGTTGCATCTGACACGGACATGATCGCTGGTACTCAATAAGCATGATTGTTTAAAATTTTATATTTGTTTAAGTAGTGCAGTTTTTATTAAATAAGATATATTGAAAAAAATCTCTTAAATTATACTCAATCGTATTAAACATTAACTGCACAAACGAAGTTAGCTAGCGCAGTAATAATATAAATCAGGACCACGTCTTGTGGGATTTATTCGCTTCTACCCGTACTATTACTAGAATTAATACAGACTCAAACTGTTCTAATTTGATTAAAATTCTGACTTACATTAACTCCATTACTATGGAATTTCTTATCCGTGTTATGGTAATGTGATTTGAAAATGAATCTAAAGTATGTCAACTTTTTTAAACACCATTGTAACGAAAAAACATTTAGGCTTATTAAATTAATATAATTACAACGAAAAATAATTTTAAGCACCACACATTGCCACAAATACCGAAGCACAACATTAGCAGAGAAAAACCTTATAAAATTAATCGCAAGCTATATTTAATAGCCATATTTAATTAGAAGAATATTTTTATGTTAAATATTTTTTATATATCAGAAAAAGTTTTATAAATGTCAGTATCTGATTATTGAGTTATAAAGAAGTAAAACCAGGACATTAACCCGAAATTCAATAAGTTGAAATATTTGAGATGTGTTAACGGGTAAAAAATAATTAGGTTTAACCAAAAACTTAAGACCACAAAAGGTAAAAAAAAATTAGTACATTTTGTTGAATTTAGTTTAAAACATGGCAAATTCAAATAAGTTTTTGAATGTTCAAAATTTAATTCAATCCAAAAAAGTACTAATAGCGCTTCTCTTTAAATCATTGTTTAGAACGCAACCAAAATTTAGATATCTATAATTTGCAAAATTAGAATTAGACAATAGGAAACTTTACGTTTGATATACAACATGAAAACGTTGGTTAAAATTGAACTTTATCTCCTCGATGTACAGTATATTTTTGTTTGCTTAATAATCGCCTTAATACCGTACTCAATAGAAATAAACTTAAAATTATATGAAAAAACTTTGATCAGTGCCACTAGTTTAATTTCCTTGTTACGGTCCAGTACGTGTGTTTATAAAATTAAGTTAAACGCTAACAACAGTTTTTTTGTGATAAAATAATGCAGGTTTTTTATTTTATTTATATTTGCATTACTGTATGTATTAAATTTCATAATAATTGAATTAAAAATAGACATCTAAATATAATATTTACTATAACGTAATCGTAAACACAAAGGATTATTTAATAGATAATATATTGCATCTATTTGCCTAATGTCATTGGTAATCAAGATGTAGTGATAATTTTCCACAAAGGATTCCGTAAGCTCCACGTGCTGTCAGAAACAATATCTCGGCCATTGTGTATAATATTACGACGGTTAAAAATTCTAGATCTGGCTGACCATAAATGTAAATAAATATTGTTGCAATAGCTAAATTCAAATTCTAGGATTGTAACTTTCGTATTAAATTTGAAATTCAGTAAATCTAAACATGGAACACTTTAAAGCAAACTTTTGATATTTTTTCCCGCCATTGTGCTGAACAGCTGTTATCTTGAGGAGATAAACGGGCTGCTCATCCATGTAAGTAGCACTTTAAAAATGTGTATATAAATCTACTCAATTAACACCTCAAGATTTCCTTGGAATTTTTAATAAATTGGAACAAAAGCTAAGTAGAGGTTTTTTAAAGGTACTTATACTTACATTTAATTTAAACGATTTTATAAGGTATTTTACAAATAGCTCATTAAACAAATTTCGAAAACTAGATAATGTTACAAAAATGCAAAGTTATTTCAAGTTCTGCCATGCACGGACTACACTGCCGACCAAAAGTTTGAGACCACCTTAAAAAAATTACTATATTGAACAAAACTTCAAAAGTTAGTGCTCTACAAATTATTTATTTACTTTATTAAATAGGGAACTTGTTATGTAACATAAAATAATTTAAA
>DWQX01004566.1:0-14702 GCA_018245475.1 Pharmacophagus antenor
GGATAGTGGTAGTTTTTCGAACTCGTGTGGCTATTGCCCTCAATGTTAATGTGGCCACAAAAGCGAGTTTAGGCAGTCATACATAGGAGAGATTTATTCTAGGCGAACATGTTTATCCATCTATGGCCTCACCGTCACTAAACATCAGGTAAAATCGAGGTCAAATGTTAGCCCACCCATAACCGATAGAAAAAATGTGTAAAATTGAAGAAATTTTCAGATTAATCTATCCGTATATGAATGAGATAATGTAAAGTGATGGTATGTAATAAATATCATGTCCAAAATATATACCACTCGAATAGAGTGATGACTTTAAAAAAATATGATCATTACTACATCAATAATCAATTTTCGATATCGATATTTTATTCCAATTTGAATCTCGGCCGGAGCGAAGCGCGGCGCGACGCGGCGACATTATCACGAACACAGAAGAGCGCGCGCCCGACGCACATTCCCGCATTAACCCGTCCGCTGCTGACCGTACATATATCAACGCACTCGCGCCGATAGCTGAAAGTACGGATGGAAAAGAACGATTGAAGTGTATTAATTTTACGTCTCGACAGATAAACTCGCCCCCTTCCAAGTATCTGATCCGAAATGTATTAATGATACGACAGTTGTTTATGTTTAGTGCGAATGTGAAACACGTACTTATTACAAAAGGAAATCGTGAAAACTCCCTCATAGAACAGGCACTCATCTAGTATTAGGGTCAATAGACGTTATAACTATTAACTTATACAAAAATAATAAAATTTTAATTTTATTTTTTTGACCGATTGCTGCCTAAAGATATAATTACAACAAGAGAGTATTCTCTATTGTTACATTATGTAAATAACTGTACTAATCTATTACGTAATTATTATATATATATATTTACCAAATGAAGACTATACACGCATTTTCGTAGACGCACGTATGTAAATAACTCTGTAGTATTGCAAAATAATTTGAGCGTAAGATGAAGAAAATATATTTTAAGTAGCCGATTGTTCGAGCAAGTTAGGTTGATAGTAGTGCATTATTACGTTGATGCGAGCGGGCAAACAGGCAAACAGGCAAATATTGACGCAGTGGCAGTTTGCCGTGACGCGTCGCTGCAGCTTACTGCTCGAGTCAATATTGACTGGAGAATGCGCGCGCGCAGGGTTGCGCGCTGACAATTATGATCTACAAAGTTGCCTTTTATTTACATGCCATGATTAGTTGGTAGTAAATGAAACGGTAGAGTCTATAATTTTTAATAATATCACAATAATGTTTTAAAACCCCCAACCAAAACACCTATATTTTTTGATACGGCGTTTAAAAATACCAAATTGTTCTCACACGGTATGTTATTAACTTATTCCGATTATTGTTTTAAAAAGTCCTCTGCAAAATTTTTGTTACTTTGATAGTTATATACAAATTATTTAAAAGAAAGAACAAGTAATTATCATACCTTACCAATTTTATATAAAAAATATCCTTCCAATGTTTGGCTCTGTAAATATATCATAACATATTGTAAGCTATAATAAGTGGATTTCAATAATTTTAACTTGTAGAGTAACATAATAAAAAAATACCAATTAAAAATAGCCTGCATCGTTGACAACCCTGTAAAAACAGGTTGCAAGGAATAGAAGCTTTAATGGAGCAAAGGACAGAAACGGAAATCTCGTAGAGTTTGTTTTACATTGCTACAATAACTCTCATTGTGTAAACTTTGGCCGCTATTTACTGATCATTGGATCACGTATAGGTGCGTTACTGAATTTCGGACATATTAAACAAATTTTCAAATGAAGAAGCTTGAATATTTACACAGGCGGGGAACATGGAGTATTCAATTGGAACAATATTTGTTTTGGCTCAGCGACGGCCTCAATTATTGAAAATACATACGATTCTCATCGCATGTCACATGCCTCTATTAACATTTTTCGAATTCTGTATCACGAGGTTTTTGAAGATACGATAGCATTTATTTTGGCAATTAACGCGAAGAAAAGATATTTATATTTTTACAAAGTAATTTAGTCTCAATTTGCCAAGAAACCGTTGTAAGACTTAAAATTTGTATTGTATTATTATTATTAAAATTTTATATTAAATGTCTCTAGTCCTTTTATATGCTACACATAAATAGCTAGGGTGATATTATAGTAAAACTTTATACTTAAATACTCGAAATAAATTTTAACCTGTACGTGTCCCTACAAAGTAATAATAATTTTCCCTATATCACTTTAAATCAAGTGACTGATAATAAACCAATATTTACCGACACGCAGCAGAATCCAAAATACCAATAAGCTACCGTTCGCCCCCCGGCCTCGCTTCGTCAATATTGAATATACTTAAAACCTTTTCCGGGAATCACTTTTAGTGTTACTGTGAGATATTATGGGCAAACTTGTCTATTTAGAGTTCTATTTTATTCTTCGAACTTAACGCAAGGTAATTGAAACTTTAAGGCCACGAAATAAGAATTTCAATAAGTATCAATATGTACTGGCTGATCCAGGTATCTGTGAGCGACGCTAATGACGAGTAGGTGTTGCTGAGGGTAAAGGTTTGAGTACTTTTGAGAAACATATAAGTGTTGATTGGTTCGTCCACCACATTATAGATTTTGAATTGAACGTTGATATTTAATGTTCAAGCGTGCTGCAGCATTTATGTCTAATAGTTTTGTTCTTTTTGTTAGTTAATATTTATTTGAAATAATATTAAATTTGATATTACAAACTATAATCGAGAGCATTTTAGAATTTGTATCTGTTAAGTGACACTTTATAGATCACAATCTGTATAATTAAACGAATTATTGAAATTTCAAAATTCCTTACAGCAGAATACTCAAACAAAAATGCGAACATCGTGCAGAATATTTTTTGTTCATATTCCGCTAACATGATACGACGTGAAAGCGCACAAATTGTGGAGAGCACAAAAAGATATTGTGTGAACATCATCTTTACATTACAAGTGAGCCGCATTGAAAGCATTATAAGAATACAATAACTATTAATTTTTCTCAAATATCCACATCCCATTGTCAAATGGACTCTTTAACTTGTCATATGCTTTTGACAATATGAAACACAATGAAATGAATAATACAAAATCGACGAAATACAAGGACCACTTGTTCAAACAATAAACTCTCGAAGATTACAGGTGTTTAACTTAAGTACCTACAATATTTTTTCATTAATCCCTCTTTAGTAAAAGCGTGAAAAAAAATGTAAAGTAACTTTTAATGTGTACCTAAAGAGAAACACATAGGCCTGCAAAATAGTAAGTCATCTAATTGTTTTATTGTAAGAAAAAATAAATAACACATAATAACAAGGTAAATACTATCAATTCACTTTATCATTTTAAGCTTGTATACAACTTCTTATACTATACAATATTAAGGTTATGTCATAGCATCATATTTTATTTCACAAAATTTAGTTTCGCAGTAAAAGTACAAATACCATTGGTTTAATCGCTTCATTAAAATGTACTAATTTCGAATAAATTGTAAATAAAAACTTTAATAAAGACTAATAAAGGAAATATGTAAGAAAAAAAAGTATAACCGAATAGAGCTGCTACCCACAATCAAATTATTGGAAAACCGGAAAGTCGTCAATGATCTATCTTCAATACCTAATACATAACCAATCAGCATAAGTAGCGTTCCACTGTTAATATGTACGGGGCTCGCTCTTTATATACTTACTACCTCACTATCGCCCGCCCCCACCCACTAACACTTACTCTAATGGCTAGTCTTCGGGCCTACGTATAATTTTCTACACTAGAACTTAGTCGATGTCCATTCGAGAACAGGTCTAGGCAGATTATCTGAGATAGATGCGACCAGTCCGAGCTATTAGTAATTAGTATCCTCTGGCCAGTTCCTCTGATTCAGATAGCACCAGCTGTATAAAAAATAAAACTAATACTTAGCGCAAACACTGTCAAGTTTATTATTTACAACCAAAATTCATAGACGAGTCAACCAATCGATTGGTAAGTAATAACAAACATGGCGTTTGATATAATTAAGCTTAGCTAATATTTGATGTAGAGAATATAACATCTCTAACAAATATTTGTTATTTCTTTTAGCGAAGTTTAATAACAAAATTATACGAATAAATCAACAGGCAAATAAGAATTCGTTAGAATAAAAAAAAATAACGGAAGAACAGAAATCAATTTTCGAATATCATTCTTGAAACCGTTAACGTTTGGCAAACTGCCAATTATACGCTCATAGTTATCGTACAGGCTAATAATAAAGGCTTTAAAATCGAATTTAAAAATGAAACGTAAAATGACGGGTTTGGACGGGCAGGGCGTTTCATTATTTGAATATATATTTTATAAAGAGGCTCGTAAATACGGCGAGTGTAATTAATACTCGAGTACGGGCCGCGGGCGCGGCAAACGTAATCGCTGTGCTCGTTATTTTTCTTTCTGAAGTCCTACGGTCACGTACAAAGGCGTTTTGGGGCCGCGGACGCGTCACAGGATGTGACGTTGACGCCTAGATGCATAATTTGATTTCCGGCAAACATCTTACATTCGTATGTGCTCAAGACAGTTAAGCTATAAACGCATAAAGTAAAGTCGTATGGACTTATGGACACGTCTAAGTTGTACTAAGTAAGAACTCAAGTTAAAGTTTGGTTTACATTTGTTAATCGATGTATTAAATATAGTCATAGTACAGTACGCGTAGGGACTAAGAACAAAAATGTTATCAGAATGTATAATGCATATAACACAATTTCTCACGTAAAATATGTGAGAATTCCCAAGAGTTTCTTCCATATTGATTTAGATTCAATCGAGCGGCGCGTTTCCCGTTCGAGATCATGTAGACCACTCCAGTTTCACTCCAGTAGGCCGAAAACGTTTCTTATCCAAACAGCCGGGATTCGAACCGGAGTACGGGCGCCCACTCGCATTCCGACCGAAAACTGGTTTCTGTCCTACGACATTAACGACCTATTAGTGCTTTATTAAGAAATTTTACATAGCGTACTTAATATATCACCTGTACTGATATCGACTAAACTTTCCCATTAATTTATAATGATGGATAAATTAATATTTTTTTACATAACCAACAACTGAGACATTTATACCACAAAGTAGGTATCAAAGCAGCACATTGAGTATGGTTTATCAGAAACTAATATATATTACATATATATTTGTAGTACATTAAGAAGAATTCTTACAGGCATATTAACAACCAGACTCTGACAAATATTTTGTCCTAAGCGAGAACCAAACCCGCGACCGCTGGTGTAAGAGGTACGGTTATTACTATTACACCAACAGGCCAGTCAAAATGATAACTAACATAGTCTTCTATTAAATCGTAATTTTGTGACTTCATATTAAAATGTTTACGATTTTATCATTTATATACCTCCATAATTATTTTTTCTAATATTATACATTATTAAGCTACAAAAATAATTGTGGTCAAAGAAATATAAACATTGACACCTTATGTATTTCATATCAGCTACGAAGCTTTCCCTAAAGATGGGTATAGTGGTTCCAATGAAAAAAAAAATATGTTTTCCCTACAAACTAAACGCCAAGGCGTAATCCTGCGCTCACGCAGCCTAAATCAACGTCAAGATAATAACTATGTCCAAACACCGCTACTAGTGACGGCCTTATCACCAGAAGCTATAAATAACACTGCTATTTGTTTTTAGAAAAACTTTTGAAATTAATTTACGGGTTACTGTTTTTCTTTTATGTATAAATTTTTTTAAATACTAATGTAATGATAAAGTAAATGTAAAATAAAAAATGTAAAAAAAAATAAATAATAAAGTAATGTTTCTATCGACTTCCAAGTGTTAAATGAATAATTTCAATACATTTTAACAAAAAAGCAAATAAATATATATGTTAACTTGATTTTTATAATAAGGAATAGTATTATGTATTAATAGTATATTGTTCAACATTTTCATAACAGAAAATTCCTTATAAGTCAGTTGTTACGAATACATATAGCAATCACCAATTTACCAAATATACGCCGTAATTATTGCAATAAAAATATTAAAAAAGTAAACATATAAAACAACAATACAAGAGTCTATGTATAACGTATTTTACATATAATTATTCTTTAAATAAAAAAATATTCATAAAGTCCCACAAAAATTACATTTTCACAAACAGCAAAACGTGATTATAAAGAGCAGACGATCACATCACTACGTAAAACATCTGAGCTAGGTTCGGATGCGGTAGCTAGCACCGACATGTTAAGTGGCGGGGCAAACTGTTATTATCGCCTTCGGCTTATGAGAGTAATGTGTTTGTTTTGGACAATGGTGAAATGCGCCTATGGAGCTTTGTGTATTGAGGGATGTGGAATTGTACCGATCGAGGCTTTCCGTAAGCTGACGTAAGGAATTGTGTTTTCTCTATTATTATTATTATCTACAATCATAGCTTAAGTGAAATGATAAAAAAGATTTTTTTTTTGGAAACACGAGTTTTTGTCAGAATGAATTTCTAAATATTACAGAAAATATAATTCACTTATATTAAATAATTGAAAACAGTGACCAATCCTCCTTACCGCCTCCGTGGCGCATTGGTTTAACCGCTTGCCTTGTAACGCGGAGGTCCCAAGTTCGATTCCCGGGCCACAGGAGTAATGGAGTTTAGATGGTGGTAAGTTTATTCAAACCCATCGGGCTAGCTACCGCATTCAATATCAACCTGCCGCTATAACAGCATTGCTGTGTTTCGGCACATTGTACGTTGACTTGTACATTGACATGTATGACTGCCGAATCTATACTCTGAAGAGCCTTGTATTTTCTGGTCGAACTGGTCTCATCACCTACGGCCGCAATGTCACTTAAAATCAGCTGAAATCGAGGCCAAGTGTAAGCTCATAACCGATAAAAAAGTACATCTGCAGTTTATTTATTTAACATTTATGCAAGATTATTATTATTATTACTTTAATGTCATTAAATATTTTGTGTGAGGCTACTGTGGAAAAATAAACATTTAAACAATTCTTAGGAACTTGAAAACTATTACAAATAACTCAGATTTTTCGTATAATCTTATAATCATGGTATAAACTTGGTTATTTCGTGGTTTCACCAAATGACTAAAGTGATTACACTTCCATCGATATTGAACCGAACCAGTTTATATATACTTATGAATAGCATACGACCAATGGTCCAGATAATTACCACATTTCTGTTGCATTATCAATTAACCCTTTAAACTGAAAGGACAAGTCCAGCTGGTCATGAACTTCCCGACACTTATTATATTCCTTTACGAATATTTAAAAATAAACATTTTTATGTGTGAAATAAATATTATGTTTAATAACAACAAATTATTTGAGCGTCTTAACCGATAGTTTCTACACCATTCCCTCCGTTTAAAACTAAGAAAATTAAATTGTCTGTCTGAGCACTGCTAATTGAAAATAAATTGCTGGTCAAGGGGTTAATATAGACACTAGAAAAGTTACAGTCAATAAGAAACGTTATATATCTCTGTGATGGGTGGTTATCACTTTATTAATATATACTAAAATTTGAACGCTTAAAGAAACGTCATGATTTGAACCTGTCTAAATGTGCAATAGTTACATCCTCGATGACAACTTAAAGGTTACAGATGTAAAAGATTATAAAACGAATTCATTTTAAATATTCGTAAAACAAACTATAGTTTAAGGGATCTCTTAAATAAACAGAGCTAATTCACGGGCGTTAACTACCCCCTTTAATTTGTTCTGCGGTCTACACGAACCTGACCCGTGTCAGATTCCATAGCAACACTGAGCAATCATCCCACGTTTGCCAACAGCGCAGTTTACCCCTGGATCAGTGTGTCACTCGGATGGGAGCTAACGCGGGCATCCTGCCTGCCTGTCCGAATGATAAGATAACACTTAAATACACTTCAATGCTTGATTGTTTAATACTCTCGTTTGATTCGTTTCCGGTGCCTCACTACGCTGCGGTGTACGGCTTGGCTTGGATAACTTATTTCAGATTAATGTCAAGTCAGTAGTTGTTTGTAAGAGGTGCAATTACTTATGCTTATAAAAGAGTTTGTTGCTAATCACATTAACGTGTCTGAGTTAGATCAAACGTGACATATATTATACATAAAGCAAATTCAGAATATTTTTCATATTAGGGGTACCCTTTTCATTATCCGCCCCAGGACCTTTTTCTTTAATAGTTTACACTTTTCTTTAGAATTTGTTCTTTCTTTTGCAAAATATGGTTTTTATCAACCAATATTTGAAATCACACATAGAAACAGTTTATTTTATAGTAATATAAACTTATCCCTTATTGTAAATCACTATACTACGAGTATAAGAATAAAATAAGCGAAGGACATTGATGCCGTTTTATTTAAAACTAAAAATTTGTAATTTTAATTTACAACGATAAAGATGACCAATTTACATACTCAGTTTGAATTTTTTAATCAGCTATTTCAAAGTCATCGTTATATTCATAAACAATACTTCTTAAAACGTATATAACATTATACAAAAAATATATAAATATATAAAAACAAACACACACCAGGTTCATAAATGAACACATTTAGAGAGCGGTCAGATGCTAGTCAAAGAGGAATATCGAAGTTACTAATAACAGGGCAGCAACCAAAATACCGGGGATTTATCACGTTCACCTTACACATAAATTACACCCCATTTGGCGGACTAAAACGCAACCAAAATCGATGCCTTTTCACCGCCACAATAGGCGAAATAGGCCACGGGCCGATTCGTGGAATAAACGGCCCCAAAATCGGCGAAATGGTGTCGAAAAGTCATTAAAGGACGCCAACAAAGGAAATTGTTTTGTATTCCCGAAACTAGTTTCACAGATACGGTGGACACAAAAAAGTGTATTTTGATGGCTAAATAGAAACATCATTGGGTCAGGTAGAGGCCCGGTAACCGACACTTACGGGCACCGGCGAAAGAAATGTCATTAATTTCAAACGCAGCCGCGCCCGCAGCGCGATTTGTACGGAACCGGGGAATTTATTCGTTCGATAAATTATAATAAATAAAAAATCGATATCTGATCGAAGTCGGAACGATCAAGATGTAAAATTATGCATTGGCTCTTTATTGTAATCGATTTTTTTGTTTCGTTGATTTAGGGCGGAAGACTAATAAAAATGTAAACCATTTTAACGTCAATCTGAAAATAGGGATGGTTAATGATTATTTTTAATTTAACCACTTTTATTAATTACACTCATCTTTTTTAATTAACACTGTGCGATGGACGTGGTTCTAAACGATCTAAAAACTTATAGCTTCTAGATTCTAATATTGTTATAAATATAATCATTTTTTAATTTTCTAAAGTTCTACTTGACCAGCGCTTACCTAAACCAAAACGTGCCAGCATGTGTGTTGCAGACAACAGGTTTGAATATTAGTAAATGAACAACGTACAAGCTGAAAAAGACAGTAAGTTCGGTGCTATACCACACGTCAAGAGTTAGCTAAGTGTACTCGTACACCGGTAAAGCGAAAGGAACACTTATCGGTTCCAAATGTGCTATCATGTGTGAACACCATAATGTAACACCAGTCAAGCCTCCTATAATTAATAAATAGAAAGATGAACAAAGTGAGACATTCTCTCTCATAACGCGTTTTTCATATAAAGCGGTTATCGTTTCTTTACCCGTATAGCAACTATAAATAAATTCTATTTGTCTTATAAACGTAAGGCAATTTACAACGCTTTATTAATTAATCAATAATTATTAGATACCATTAATTATCTATCGATTTGTCATAGGAGTCAACTGTCAGTGTCAGTTGATAATCATATTAAATATGCTATACGTAGAAAAAATCAAGCTGTCAATAACTGGTAGAATAATAATTGTTTCCGTTACTAAGACAGTTCAATCATCCAACACCTGTGTATCCGCCTCCCTGCCCACTTATAAATACATGACCAGCCATTGTCCGCACAAAGATCTATCCGAGGACATGCTAACAAGGGATCGCGGTCCAAAAAAAAACCCTCGAGAGTTCCGAACACACCAGATTTGTGAGTGAACAAAGGGAAGGCGCAGGTAGAACGGGAATTCTATTGTTAGCGGACATTAGGACGTAATGCTCTAAAGACTGGGACGCAATAAATTCTATGCATGCTAAAAGGAGATTACGGGACTGGTTAAGTTTCTGTTAGAGGATTTTAAATATATATCTACAGACATATATTGTAGTTATTTCAAAAAGGGAACGATACAAACACAGACTACAATTTGCTCACTTCTGATGAGGTGGACCAACAAAAGATCGATAATGACATGTGAACTCTATAAACACCATATTGCTGCCTAATATTCCTCGACGTTTCGGCCGTGGTCGCGATGTAAATCCGTAAAATTACTTCTATTGTGTATTTAATGTATACTTTTGCATTTGTAACAAGAGCAGACAGAGATTACTGTGGACTGTGGAGCCTATGATATAAGATAAAAATCTTATATCTAAGGCTCCACAGTTCACAAGCATTATACTATTAGATGAACTTAATACACCAAATGCTCGGTATTTTCAAAAAGAAAACACATGTATATTTTGAAAATTAAATATATAGAGATAATAAGATACTCAAGGCCCTTGCAACTGCATTTATGTTTGGTGCAGTTTATTTTACGCCACTTTCAAATATTAATTTATTGTGCTTCGATAGAAATATTCTTAAAAACATTTAAATTTTAATCAAATTCAAAAAATTCTCAATCCAGTTGCAATTAATTAAAATCATTAATTTATAATTTTTTCATCAACTGTTATTAATTGAATTATTTACAATAAAATTTTCACATCTTCATTTGGAAACCACATTCGTTCTATTTTACGATATAAACTATACTACTAATTAAATCGAATAAATATTTTTTACGTCCAAATTTAATAACTTGGGTAAATTTTGAACCAAAAATTACTTTCATAAGCGTACAGTCAACTTCAAAGAGATCGATTTCATTATAAAACTATTGTTACAACCAAATATTCAATGTTCTATTACAAACAGACATGACTTTTTATATGTTATAATTACAACATGTTGCATAATAATGACTGCTTCCAAAAAGATTATTACAGTCCAGAGGCCGAGACAGACTTTTTTTCCTTTCACGTTCCGTTCAAATCTATCAAACAGTGTTACAAGCTTAACAAATAACTTTTTTAACAACGGCAAGCGTATACCAATTAGTTCTACCCTAGAAAGACGACTCTTTCGACGTTCGGTTTCCAAACGTTTTTTGAGTGTTTTTTTTCTACGATCTTTCGGTTTTTTTCTCATTCGACGTTTCGAATTCGTCGCGCTCCTGTGTGCTCATTACTACGCTGACTGTACAAATATTTTGTAGACGTATTTTCTGGCGATGTCACGGTGCCGAAAACAATTTCGTTGGATTTTCGATTGTATTAAAAAAAACTTACATTGACTTTTACTATCTAGAGAGTCTCCACCATAAAATCGATGTTTAAGCTTCGAAAATATCGTATAATGTAAAATATGAAACAAAACAAATCAACAACAGTACTTGGCCAGCATGGTAGATTGTTGCCTTCATTCTTCTCTCTAACGCTGCAGACGACTACCGAGGAGGTTTTAATGGGTAAAAATACATCTCATAGGTATCTTTTCAAAGATTCCATGCCTTGGTACCAACAACACCATAGCGTCCCATAAAATGAATTAACAATACGAGAAAAAAAAATTAACACGATAACACCATAACGTTTCGCATCCGTCAGTCGCTGGAACGAAGAAAATAATATCCATCGAATCGTAACTCTCACCGGTTCGATAATTTAATAAGAGAGCCATCGACGAGTTGCGGTATGGAAACAAGAACGAGACGGGGGACATCGCGCCTTTCGTTGAGGTCGTAATTGATGAATCCGTTGAGCTCGCATCATTACCAACGGCGGTGAAGGCGATGCATCAATGTTACCGATAAAGCGAATCAGAGAAAACTTTTTACGTAACGTATATGTCGGTATATTATTTAGACACTGTTTTTTTTTTTACTAACTTAATATAACATACGAATTTCACTCATGCGTATGAGATACGCTGGTGGCTGTTTTATATTCATGACGGACAAGTCGATGTATAGGCTTATACAACTGTTTTCGACGCTCCACACGGTTTTATAACACCGTCTACAAAAATAAGATACAAAAATCGTACCTTCGTAAAAGTACAGAAACTGAAAAAGTTATACGTATCGATTACATTTGTCGGCGCCAACGATGCCGCGGCATCTGAAGCGCGATCATGCAATAAAGATTAGACTCCACAATAGAATTTAGAGTTGCGGTACAAATAACGGATGACTCGGTCTAGGAGCCAGCGGAGGAGTAAACGTTAAAATGATGTCAATCTGTTTGTACATTTTTGAATAATTCTAGCCCTACTAATAGAACTTTTATGTCGTTATTCTCGGCCGATAGACGCCCACTGCAGATCATAGCCCTCCCCAAAGATCAACACATCGATCGGTATTGTGTCTTTTAAGTACAATAGCAGCTGATCATTCCGGTTAATATTTAGGATACATTTTAAGGCGGGAATTTTTTTAATACATTTGCAATAATAGATCTTTCGTTCTCCTAGTAGCCAAGCATAACGTAATATATAATAAAAGTACGTTCCGTTAACGCACATCGGAAACATGTCGGCGACGAGCAGTGTGCGAGTGAGTGAGCTTTGTATTTTTATCGGAACCCAGTTATTATCCAATCGTGGGCCTCAGCATCCTCTGTCCGATCCGAATGTCTTCATCGTCCGTGACCTCAGTTGACCCTAAGTCGACCTGTTCCACGATATCTCCGAATAACCAAGTCCGCCTAAACGATATCAGCGAAAACACTTCAGCAGTTTCATTAATTTTTTTTTATATCACGCCCCGCTGTGACTGCTTTCTCGCTTCAATTATTTACGTATGTTATTGTTATTTGAAGGTATACAACCTTATTTTCATGAACTCGTATCTAAATGGAGATATCCTGTAATATAATATCAAAGTTATACATTCCTTTTCAAGCTTTATTATGAAAAAGTTGAAGATCGACGCGTTAATCAAATGGTGATTTCTTAAAACTTTTTTCGAATAATGTTTTCTTGTCTCAATAGTAATTTATACTAACCATTATCTCTTAATTACGAAATAACATAGCACAATAAAGAGTTGACTCATAAGCATCCAATTAGGTTATTAAATCAAAAACTAATACGCATTTTTGATCATAATTAAGTAAAAAGATTAATTGGAATTTTAAATAAACAGTCAAAAATTATTAACTCACGAGATAAACTTATTTGAAATAAAGCTTAGTCAAATTGTAAATATAAGTAAAACAATACTTTCTAAATTTCAATAACCTGGTCGCTTGTAGTATGTTTAAAAAGACTGCTGACAAATGTTAACACGCCTAGATGAGTAGCCGGTACAGTCAATAACAAACTATGTACGAAATATTTAACATGAATTTAAGTACAATCACGTCCACACATTCCAATGCTGCAACTCACACTGGATTCATTTTAAAAAAATTCACATGAATTCGTATTGTAGGCTTCGACTTCATTTACATAGATATCGCAAATGTACGAGTACACTCATGCGACAAAATCAATTACAGACCATTATAAATTGGTTTTTAATAAATTGACCATAGAAAGAAAAATTAACTGCCTACAGCTTCCCTAGCAACACGAAGGTCAGGTTCGATTTCATGGCCGTATGAGTAATAGGGCCTGGAAAGTAGAAGGGTTTTTTAACTCGCCTGTCTAGTTACCATACTCAATGTCAACCTGCACCATAACAGCATTGCCGTGTTAAGCTAATACATGTGAGAGCAAGAGTATTCTAGGCGAGTACGCTTTACCATCTACAGCCTCGTTGTCACTTAACATCATGTGAAATTACGCTCAAATGTTAGCTTTTTGCAAATTAAAAACCAGTGTAGCATCACTTGAGATCTATTAGCCAATTCTGCTTTTAGCTACAAGGCGTCCATATTACAGAAGATAGAACACGTTTTTAACTAAAATTATTCTTGATTGCGTTACGACCGATCAACAGGCATTAGGTGTTATTAAGAACGATTCGTGATCATTAATTTTCATCAACCCGACAATATAGTTACGTCGTTAGTTTTTTTTTTGTATTTCTATCTCCATCACAATCCGTCGCTGTTACCAAAGAGTTCCGAGGCAGTAACCCCGCGGGGAGAAACCCTAGCGGTAATGGAAAAGTATACTTTCAATAATTGCTTAATCAGTTCGATTGATGATCAATGGACCGATCGCTCTAATACAAAGCGAAATAAACTCTTTTTTCATAAACGCGAATGCGAACGAACACGCAGCGGGGCGAACTTATAATTTGCTGTAAACAAAAAAAGTATTTTTCACTAGGTCACTAGTCGCTTTACTTTTACGAGTATATGTATAGAATGGTGCAGTAAGGTAATACGGCCCATCGTAACTTTAATTTTTGACACTTTAAAACTGCAAGAAATTAATAAATATAAGATGTCACATTAACACCAACTAATGCGGTTAGGTCATTTGTTAATTAACAAATCTTTTGTA
>DWQX01004567.1:0-14700 GCA_018245475.1 Pharmacophagus antenor
GGGCGCACCGTATGACGCGCGCGCACCTGCCTGACGCACGCGCGATTCTCGCCGTAACGCACCGACCCGGAGGTCCCCCACCACCCACCCCCCCCGGGGCGGGAGGGGGGGGGGGGGGGCCCCGGGGGGCCGCGCCCCCCCCCCCCGCCCGCGGGGAGTCATCGGAATCGAATCGACGACAAATTGGTGGTTACGAATGCGGCGTTGCATCGATTTGTGATCTCTGTTATTGCTAACTCGGATAACACGTCTTGATACTTTATAAAAATTCTTACACGTTTCTTATTTTAACTTTTACGGACTATTATTTAATTTATAACCCATAAATGTATAATCTATGTGCAGATAAATATTTTTTATTTATATTTTCATCAATGTTAAAGTCTGTATCCAATTATGCGACGTATGCGCAAATAACTAGTGATTTTTTTTGTATATCTTCTATGGTTACATCTATATGAAATGATGTAAATTTACTTTCATGTGTCCTGAAAAAATGGCTTAATTCCATTTTAATATTTAACTTACCTACATGGTCTTGTTCCATTGTTTTATTTGTATTACGTCTGCAATCATTTAAAATGGAATTTTTTTCATTATCACTATTGAAAAAAATTAAATATTTTTGACTTATTACTTCAGTAAATAAATCTTTAAACATATTCATGTTTTATGACATTTTCTTGATCTAAGTTATAAAGTCGCTTCATAAAATCAAACAGATCAAGAACAAACGTTATGACTATAACCCTATAAAGCGTTACGCTAAATATTAGATCCAGAGGCTCACAACCCGTAAATAATCAAGTTAAATATGGACAAAAATACAAGATCATTCGGACTCGTACATTGTGATTTGGTTAATTGTGCTGTTAGAATTGGAATTGGTTTTTTGTTGTCACCTTTTATTATTTGTATGTTTCCTTTTGCGGTCAAATCGATTCTTATACCGATGTTACGATTAGGCCAGTTATTAACTTACATGGATTGTTAATGATTCCCAATATTATAAGTAAAGTAGAACAAAAGAAAACCAAATCGTGCAGAAAACAAGACTTATATTTAGCGGAATGACTTAACCAGTTTCTAAATTTTATAACGGCTATCCTCAATTGGAATCTACTACTACAACAATACATCAATTCGTGAAACGTTTCGAGTCTAGTATTTCGACCTTATCGTATCTTCGGCTCTCTTTATTTATTTAAACCGTATTACATTGTACCAGCAACACACTTACCGTTAACCTATCACAGATAAGTTAATCCGACATCAGTTAACGTATCCATACTGGCGAGAGCGATAATTACTAGCGATAAGTTAAATTAATATATATACAAGTTAAATCGTGCGCTCAACAAACTGTTACGAAATAAGTGGCACTCTCAAAGTTACAATCGGACACAGAGAGCTCTCCGAAAATCGTACCAACAATGGAAAGGAAATAAAGGCTAAAAAAAATTATCGATACTCTCATTATAGGCGCGTTTAAGAGGCTCGTTACGGGCGACGGTTTGAAAAAAAAGGTCTCCGGCTGTTCCAATTTGGTATCACCGCATGTCGCTGCGTATGCGCAGCGGGCGCTAACGACATCTGTTGGTCGCTAAGTGGAACTTTTGTCGGATTCGATTCGGTAGCGGTCGGCCGCTGTCGGCGGACTTCTTACGCTCGCCCAGGGCTGTTGGGTGTTTTTGGTGGTTCAATCCCTTCTTTGAACTAAAGCAATTCTTTATAATTATCACTGACAATGTACATATCCGTCTAACCCTAAGATTTTCAATTTATAAGGATGTTAAATTCTGAAAGTTGTTGCATTTGTCTATTTCATTAATTTATTTGTTAATGCAATGCAAAGTTTCTTGGTTTACTGATTATTAACGCTCGATCTTAATAGCGTCACCGACTTTTGAATCCACACTTCTGTCATTTATTCTTTTTAAATACTATCATCATTCGATTATTATTACAGATTTTTTTTAAAGATTGTCACATTAAAAATGTATTAAATAATATAGAATTTTGTCCGTTTTCTATTTACAGATGTTTCACGCTAACGGTAAACGTATAAAGAAATAAAATAAATCGTTGATAACCCTAGCCGTGGCTGTATTCAGTGACGGTCGTGGTCAATTTTACTATAGGAATGCATACTTTATTATAGTACTGTAAATGGTTCTTCTCAGTTATCGTATACATTGTAAAGACGATAAAAGAAATGTTATGAAGACAAATTATTAAAACATGTTGATTTCTACATATATAAAGTTTTTTTTTTTTCATTAGGGTCGTAATTTTTGTGTATTGTATTTCTAAATTTTATTTTCATACATATATTATTGTTAGCTTAATTAACTCATGTGGTTTACCCTGTGATAATTAATTTAAAAAAAAACACTTATTAGCACTAAACATCAAATATGTATGCGGTGCCCATGGTAAACTTTTGCACACCGTACCACATTGGTACAAGTCATTATGGTCATGGACCTGGTCTTGCGGAACAATACTGGTTGTAAGTATACATATATTTAAGTATCTGTATCAAAGATAAATACCATACTTCTTTTTTTCTTGAACACCCCCTTATACATTTCTATACTCTAATGACACTGTGACTTTTACAATATTTAAAATATCGACTAAACAATGAAATCATTCCGTATTTTTTAATAGGGGTGTTATTTTATCAATAAGCTAAAAGTTTCATTTATAGTAACCTGTTCACTTTGTCTAAATATGGTAGTCATATTTTTTTACGATAGCAAAGTTTCAAAAGCTTCTTCTGAAAAATTGCGTTTTCACATATGTGACAGTGTAAAACCGGGGATGCGATTAGTTTAAACCTCTTGTACTTTGTATAATATATTGTGATTTAAGATTTAACCGTTACATGTTCATACACCAACGCTATTGTTACTATATTACGATATGAAAAGATATCCATGACATATTTTATTGTCAAAAAATAGTTGATGATGTTTTGTGTAATATTTAGATCCTAACAAATGAAACCTCTTTGCAGTAATCACATCTCCGATATTTTGTAATTAAGTTAAATCAAACGTGATATTCGCTGCAATAACTAATTATCGTCAAATTTTATTTCTTCTTCTTTGTATTTATACTTTTTCCAAATTTAGTTTCATTGTGAAATACACCAAATACAATGAAAAAAAATAAAGTTGAACCATGTTTTCGCAGAAAACCTTCGGTAGATGGCGTCGGTAACGCAGCCTCGGTCAACAGCCGGTGAGTTATTTGAAAATATTAATCAATGTTATAAAAAAAAATTGCTAATCTCCGCTTTGTTTAACGTTTGACGTCTTACTGTCAAACCCTTTAACATGATAAAATGCCCTGTCTAATTGCGAAATACGTCGAGATTATGTATTAAATTGTAGTATTTGCTATTAAAAAAAGCGGAAATTAGTAAACTATTTGTTTGTTTTATTGAATCACGGAGTTCCGCAAAGTAACATTTAAATCAGAAAATTATATCACAAATAATAGTGTTAGCTCATTCGGCGTCTTAAGTTTTAGTCGATTATAACGTAAGGGAAACGTTTGATAGTATTGTAACACTGGGGTTGCTTTAAAGTAAGATTATCGCCACACGTCAAAGATCTTTTTAACATTGTTTCTCTTTTTTTTTGTAGTTAAAATCATATCTAATCGTGAACTAGAAATAAAACTTACTTCTCGTTTAATAATATTAATAATTTATACTTGTTTAAAACTTTTTGGATAAGTTTAATAAGGTTTTTGATTTAAAGAAGAACCTTTAATTATATAATTATAGATACCTATATATTACACAACAATTTACCCATCTTATTATGAAATTATCTAAAAACGAAATTTCAGAAGCGTACGAAATTTTATAAGCATTTCGCTACACCGCCCAAAACGTGTTATCCCGTTCCAATCTCGAAGATCGGTGTAGGGTCGAATCGAGTCGGTCCATAATGCCCCAGGTATCCATCCAATAACCCAATCACTAAAAATGGTAATTTCGATTATGCCTGTTCTCACGAACAGGGTTAAGAGGGAAATAAAAAGAGCCAAACAGCACAATGGAATCGAGAGACAATATCCAATCACAATTAGGAAGCTTGTAATTTCCCAGACGTTATTTTCTTTCGATTCGTTTCGGCTAATGTTGGCTACATTGGACTTATTGCAATGTGTTAATATAACCTTTTTTTTTAACACAAACATGCTTTACCTTATCACAATTAAAATTCCAACTGGAATAGTAAACTTATTGTGTGACAAAAATTTAGTAGTTTCGAAGGATTACTATGAATGACTCAAACACATTCATTTTCTGCAACTTTTTGAACATATTTCACCGAACTTCGTTTAGTACGATGAATGATTATAAATAATAGATTTTTTTTTTCACCTAGAAAAAAGCATAAAAGTCCAGATCTACCAAAGCAATGTTTAAAACTGTATTTAGAAAATCGTTATTACTATTATCATATATTTTTAAATGACACGAAGATGAAAAGGGGAAAAATGCTATAATTTTTTACAGTTTTGTACGTACACGTGCATTTAAGTGTCCGGCATTGCCCTATAAGGACGCAACTATTAGAAACCTATTAATATTTAATGTGTACACTAGGAACTTTCGAGAAAGACTAATTTCCCAAACTGCCGAACTGCTGCTTGGTATTCCCGTCGCGCGACCACTAAGCCCGGGGCTTAAGACACTGGCTAAAAATAATGAAAAACCACCTCACCCCGGATAAGCTTGGACAAATTAGATTTAGCGGGACGTTGTTGTAGTGTAACATGAAAGCCCGGTCAATCAAACAAATATCTAATTCAAGTAAATATAAAAGTAGTTAAGCTTTTCAAATATAATCTGTATGAAGAAGTATAAATATTTGATTATGTTGATATATCATTTTTGATGTAATTATGAATTTGATTTAAAAAAATTAACCTTTCAAGAGGCGATTTTGTTTAACATTGTATTTGTAGCGTACGCAATGACATAATTTTATTAATATTTACATATTATTAAATTCACTTTTTTTTTTATTCTTTGTAGGTATAAAATTTCAATTGCAGTCATATAAAGTGTACCTGTTTATTTCCGTTTAAATTTCTTTTCTATTATGCGTTTTTTTAAGTATTATATTATGTTATAAATTTCAGAGGAGTAAAAGCTTTATAACGCTGGAAAAAAGTAATTGGGTATTAAATTTACGCACGTTTTAAAGTTCCAAATCATAAGACAGTTAATACAAACTTGTGTCTATAAAATCAAATTATAGTACACCTACCATTGTATTATACTTCGGACAATACTCATTAATAACTCCCAGGATAATGCATGTATTTTATCATTGATAAATATCTCATAGCACAATAGTCCTTCGTAATTACGGTTCGCCTAGTAGGGGACAAATAATCGTAACTGATCCGTCGAATCGATTCATAACATCTCGATACATCGAGACTCTTTTAATACATTATTGTTGTTTTAATTTAAAAAAGCATGCATGTCACGTAGTGATGTAGCGCTATAAATTCGCTGTGCCTTATCGATTAATTTAGAAAACGCTAACACTGTACCCGCACACCTCGCAAGACTGAATACAAGAATTAAAAATATTTTCACGAGATCGCCAACATGATCCATATTATCTTAAAATGTTTGAACCAAACGTTCAATTTTCATTGACTAATGCTGGCAAATGAAATAATAGAAGTGAGTGATAACTCACGCAGCCAATTATTATGTGATTTCGTGAAAAACAAAAAAAGTGTTCAAGTATTTATAAAATTATACAAGTACATTAAATATGGCAGAGTTAAAATAAATGAAGTGCATAGGTGAAGATACACAAGGAGAAAAAAATTAATAAATAAAATTAGTAACAAATAAGACATGGCTTAAAGGTCTTGTTACCAGGCTATAAAATAAAAAAAGTAAGTAAGAAATACTAAAGTAGAAAACACAATGCATTGAATGCAAAAGTTCTTGTCTGGCACTAAAACGTCTAGTGAAACTACTATAGACTATCCTTTATAGAATGTCATTACTAATCAATAAAGTTTGTCAGATAGCATGTCAGTTCAATATATTTATGTTTATTACTTGAAAATTTATTTAACCATGCCTGTTTACTATTTTATACGCCAGCCTTGCAAGGACGACTTTAGTTACAATCACTTAAAAGATCTTTTATATAAAAATCAAGATCCTACTTTAAACTTCAAACAGAACCGGTTCTATTCTATAATTACATGATAGAGATAAGATGTGATCATGTTAACAATTTCTTGACCACATATAAATTTTGTCTATTTTTAAAACCTATGCAATGATAGTCTAAGGATTCAGCTCCGCAGCTTCTATGAATACAGTGAATATATAATGAACAGTGAATTACTAAGTTATAAGTATTTCACTGTAGCTATTTAGGTTTCAAGACAATGTTGCTTTGTTACGAACTTGGCACATCTTGATTGTTTTATTATATTGTTAAGGGTGCCTATGTCAAATGAGAAAAAATAATTGAAGTCGGTATTTTTGTTTAAAATTTAGTAAACTTTAGGGCAATATTGCTGCATTCTTAAAGGTTTTATATCTCAAAAATTATCTATGTGATTTGTTTTTGTAAGTTAATCGACTTAGCTTACTATACCCGTTTCTCGTTCAGGTGATTTTTCAAAGGAAGTACTATAAAGCATGGAAAACTTCGTTCTACTAGTACGCCGGTCACGTCCACCTCGTGTCAGAGCGAGACCGCTAAAGCTCAATTCAATTATGTTCGAGAGTGAGCGAGATGCCGCGCTTGATATATTACTGATATTACTTACGGAGTTGCCCATCTAACGCTCGAATATCATATTTCAGTAGTATTGCAGTTTTAGATTATTTTTATGCGAATGCGATTTTCGTACTTATTTCATGGTATATGAAGCACGTAAATAGATTACTTATTGACTAAAATCATCTACGGCTGTAAATTAAGCACTTGCGCACTCATAGTGATGACGGCCATTTATATGTGGTATTATATGATATCAGACCTCTATTCCTCAGAAGGTGGAATGAGCGTCTGATGAATATTACTGGATACAGGAAAAGCAGGACACATCGGTGTGGACATCCTAGTTAATTGTGTTTTATTAATATAATAGCATATACATTTATTATGCAATACGCTATGTATACAATGTTTTTGGCACTTTAACACCTCATTAAATTGATAATGAACTTAACGAAGGCTTGTCGTTTCTGAAAAGCGTTTAAACCATCAATTGTAAAACATTTTTAACTAAGAAAGGTTATTCAATTCCAGTAACAGTGTATTTATTGGTACTTAAATTTAATTCTATATGTTGATTATAGATCTTTCTTACTTGACATCGTAATTTTTTGGTAACCATTATAGTACATTAAAGTTAAATAAATAAGGTAGCAAGCATTAATGTGAAAAGCATTACTGTGTCTTGATTAGTGTTGTAGCAAATTAGTAATTACTAAGTTTAACGACTCGCACCATCTTAGGTCTCAACACTAGATATGTGAACATTTTTTCATGTTTTTTTCCAAACATAAGGTAATTTGCTGCATGATTGTGTTCTCATAGTTACTTTTTTGCAAAAAAAAATTGTGAAGCATTGTTGCTAGGCCTAATAAAGTGATAAATGCATACTGGTATATAGAACTTTTGTTCGTTAGTTATTCCGTCAAAATGACGAGTCCCGTAAATCTAGTGTTAAAGCAACAAATGTAAAGTGGTGTAGTTCAAATTACTTAAGGACCCTGTCGTTGCGGACATGGGTAAACGAACTACATACTTAGAGCTATGATCTTTATGTATTACTGTAATAAATATGAGATCAGACATAAACCTTCGATTCAGAATAAAACAAAAAACAATTTTCATCGTGAAATATCATTTAAAAGGAACAAAAACTTAAGTAATTGTTTTAATTTTCGTTTTATGTTTTTCTAAAACCGTATTAAAAAATACCAGACCTCCTCGTTGTATTCTTATTTGCATACGAATACGGCGCTCTTTGTGGTGGATAATCTATTCAATGTCGCTTCCTTTCATAACGCATAAGCTGCCACTTCCAAAGCGTATGGAACATTAAAATACCCTCACGGCTTTTTCTCTAATAGGGTAGGTTTGCATATTGGATAGACTATGCAGCATGCTCTACAGTTTTCTTTGCTACTTATTTTAGGTTTACCTACGGTGCCATTTTGACGCAACGACGTTCTTTAAAAAGTTCACTTTATTTACAAATGTTTGAATTTTGAGTTTTTTTTTATTTTATGTTATAGAAAACATAAAAATTTGCTAATTTGCTTTCTATATTTTTTTAAATGGAGTATTAATATTAAATGATGTATAAAATTACAATGACTTCGAAAAGAAATTATTGAAAAAAATGTACTTAGACTCTACCTTGGTTAATAAAGATATTTTGTACATAATAAATAATAATAAAAAATAATTCATAACTAAAATGAAAGTTAATTAACTGCAGTAAAACAAAAATGCAAAATATAACCCCATACTTGTCCTTTAAAAATTAACTCAAGCTATTAGGATAATTGCTTACACCTGTTCTAAAACGAGATTTATTGTCACTCAATGACATTATTTCCCTATTGTTCTTACAAGTATTTACCATCTAATAGATAAAGTCTAGATATGCTATCTTAAGACAATTAGTCGCTTTTTAAATTGCCGCTGTTTATTATTGGGTTTGTTTCGATTTATATTGAACAATATTTGAAGATAATAGTAACAGCATACCTAATGAATGTAATTTATATTTTATTTCAACAACTTGAATATACTAAACTAAATATCGTAACTTATATAAGTGTAGCGAAATTACTAAGATAACTAAACGCTAAATAAGAAGTGTTTAAATATTGAAATGAGCCACTCATTATTATGGACGTGGAACATCTTGTTTTATCGCTTTTTTGTTCTTTTCTTATCGGTTATGAGCTATAACTTGACATCAACTTCATTTTATGTTTAATGGTGATGAGGTCGTGGATGGTGAAGCGTGTTCGCTTATAATAAATTTGCCTTTCACATGTGTGATTGACGGAACAGCAGTAATGGTGTGGCGGCAGATTGACATGGACGGTGGTAGCTAGCTGAGCGGGTTTGAAAAACTCTAACACCGTCAATACCACTACTCCTGTGGTAGAAACAAACCCGGGATCTCCGCATTAGAGGTCAATTGATAAACTATTGCGCCACATAGTTCATCCGAAGTGTTTGCGCGTCAATTTGTCCTGTAGTTGTGTAGTAATTACTAAAGGTTTAAATTTATCGCTGCGTTTATAACGCCGTTTGACTGTCGACTACCATTTTCATCTGTAGTACCAGTAATGTTAACCGAAAGAATGTTACGGACATTCCTCTTATATTCTTCATGAGAGGAAAATCTTTTGATTGATTATTATTAATAGAAGAAATGATTTTTAACAATATAAATATATTATTACATTCGCTTATATAATTTAGATATACAGCATCAAGTGAATTCTTGGAATAGAGTTCCCATAATCTTGAAAACTTTCAAGTCACTGAAGAATTGGAAACAAGTATTTATGTTATTAGATTACATAGTAGTGTCATTTCATTTTAAGTATGTTGAGATGATTATTTCATTCACGATGAAAAATATTAACCTTTATCACACGTAATTTTACTTATGTTGTGAATAAAAATGTAACAAATAATAAACTGTTATCACTGTTAATAAGTTTTGGATTAGCTTATTAATTGATTGTTAATAAGTTAAATCTAGCGGCAAAGCCTTTGAGAACCTGCGGCTCCTTGAGCTGGATGCCAGACGCGAAGAGCTGAAAGCCCGACCACTTGCGGCTATGAGCTATGATTATGTGAACGATGTGCTCTCATGCCCGCAATGTGCGAGGATGTTTACACACAATTGGCTACATAAGCCACGTGCGAGCACATTAACGGCAAAACCGGAGTTGAAGACAGTCGCCGTGGCCGAAATAGGACTAGATTGCATCATCATCATCAAGTATTGGATTGATCTCGTTTTTGGATCCGTAGAAAAAAAATTGTACTTTCCATTGGATATTTTTTAGTGTTGTATTAAGTTGATTAAAAGTCATATACAAATATGTATTACAATTATAAAAGTCGTATACAATTATCTATTACTATTATAAAAGTCGTATACAATTATATAACTGTTTTAATCATTTTGTGGTATATTTCTTTAATAAAAATTCGTATCTCTATATTACTTACGATGTCAGATAATTAAAACGGATGCGTATTGGGTGCATTAATTTATACTTTTTTTCTTTGGCTCTTTTAATTCGACGGCGCCGGGTGTTTTGCATAAATTCCTTTGTTTTTTTTTGTCGAGAAATGTTAGAACGGCCCAATTAGTGGGGCGGAGTAATTTATTTAGTCTTAATAAGAGAATTCGGGAATTCCTTGTTCTTGCAATGAGAAAGTTGCTTGATAATTTGAATACTTTGTTTCTTTTGTGAAAGGAGGAAAAATTAAGTTCACTTAATTAAAAAAAAAATCTTTGCCCCTTTGCCTATACATTTTACAAATCTTCTAGCTATCAGAAATTGCGTAAAAAAACTGAAATGCCAATTGAATGAGTGTATCACTAAATATCGAGAAAGCGTAAGTAGTCCTGACTGATACAATAGGGTAATAGAGCCAGAAGTACTTTGGCGAACACGCTTCATCATCTTAAGCCGCATTAGCACTTCACATAAAGAAAAATCAAGTTAAACGTTAGCCCAGAACTGATAGAGAAATAGTAAGTTTCTATTGAAATCATGTAAATTTTATTAACATCTTGAATTTTCGTATAATAGCTATGAAAAAATAAAGTTTTTAGTACATGATTTTCCTATTATGTTAAATCGCTTCTTTTTTTTGTAAGATTATTTCACCAAAACACCATATATTCCCGCTTTGTGTCTAATATCCGAGTCACATTACAAACTAAATCATTTCGCAATAAAATGATCCAACACAGAAATGCTCTTACATTTCTGCAGGCACGTTTTGACCCTCTAAAAATTATTTCAATTTCATACTACGGCTACATCATTTTTAGCTTTCTTCGTGTGGACAATAGGGTTCAAAGTTCTTTAGTTATGTTTTGTCTCTAGTAAATGAAGCGAGATTGTCCCTCCTGGCTATTAGTCCGGGGGATTAGTGAATTGATCCCGGCATCGGATGACCAACGTCATATTGTTATGCCGGGATTTAGCCACTTGTTGTTGTACTGAAACCGTTCGATGTTTTTTTTTTTACAAATTACTTTTTAAAATAGAAAACAGTATTAAATTATATGTCACATTCTGGTCATGAGTACGGATGTTTTAGTTACAAGACTGTACTATTGACACGTCTGAAATTGAATCGGAATGTGTTCTGAGCTGTATCACGATATGTTGTGACATATTACCGATTTCCTAAACAGTGATCATAATATTAAAAATATAAATTATTATTTTTTTATAAGCTCACAACTATTTCTCTCAAAACTATCATTACTATCTTGACATATTATTATACTTTTACATTGTTATAGTTTTGTATTACTAATATTAATATGTATATATTAATCATAATCTTTGTGTTGTTTACTTAAGAGGTGCATGTCTGGTCGTTGTCGTAGACCACTGATTATAATAAAATCCGGAAGAGTACTAAGAATTGCTCTACATTCGGGACGCATTGATATAGTACAGCGTCAGAGAGGCAAGAGTTGTGTTCTAAATGGGGATCCTGGTATTCCCTTCAATTATTAGAAGCGAAAACTGAGAAGGTTGTAATCGGTTAACGTCCCAACATAATTTTAATTTCCTGTCAGATATGTCGAGATGTCTTTACGAAGCTTTACCTCTAATGTAAAAAAGATCTAAGCCTGTACGTAATTTATTATCAATATTAGCAATAGTTACCCGTCCAAATATTCTTGAGAAAATATAAACGTAACGCGCCCTCGTCTGAGCAAAACAGTCAGAAACTCATGTGGAATGTACTATAGCCATATTAACCAACGTTTATAAGATTAACGTTTGGAATGGAAGAGATGCCATTGTCAGTTATATTGACCGTTATACGGAGACTTAAATAAAAATTGTACGCGAAGGAACATAAGTCAAATGTAAATGCATCGCCACACCGTCTCCAATCGCGCGTCTTGCCGCCCCGGCGCGCCTAATTCTGTTATAAATATTCATGAGCCCATTATTGTCGTCATATTGTGATACTTTGATTAAGTATCACCAGCCCTCCTGGCCCCTGATTAATGGAAGCCGGCGTCAATTGTTTGGTCGGTGTCTTTCAACAGGTTTTTTTTTACCACTTGACACGCGAGACGCAGCGCTGACTGACGCTACTGTCCCATGTTTTTTTTTATTACGACATGATATTTCATTACAATTTGATAAATGTTTATGTTGCTATTTATAAATTTGCAAGAAGGTCTGATTTCTTTATTCAAGTAACCTACGAAGTATTAAAAATATTGCAACCAGAATTTAATTCTTTCATTTGTGTTAATAAAAAATTACCTAAGGGTAAATAATAATATTTATCTATAATATAACTTAATTACACTCAACTATAAAGTGGTATTGAAAAGAATTTGTTGTAATATTTAAATGAAATAAATAATTATTTTTTAAATATAATGCGAGTAAATACAACAGCGGTTACACTTTCCTTGGTACACACACATTTCAGGTTCGATTGTCGATCATAGTATTAATCTGCCGCCATTACAAGATAGCTGGCCGTCCAATCACACGCTGACAGACTCCACATCTAACTTTGCTAGACATCTGAAGGCTCCGACGGAATAGCTTTGATTTGTTTAAAAAAACAGCATTGCTGTGCTCTGGCAGTTATTTATTTATTTATTCTTTATAAGTAAGTGAAGCATACATGCTAATAACTTAGTGTATCATATTGTAGATAATGTATAATAACTAATTACAAATTATCATAAATATTTACTATATTTCCCTTAATTGAAACTAAATAATTAGTATTATAACATAATGAGAGTTAAAGCAAATATTTATTATAAGAGCTTTATGAGCAGAAAAATTGATTACTTAAATTACTAATGGCATATCTGCTCGTGCATATATTGTATATCCAAATGTAAATTAGAGGGAAGCTCACTAAAATTTTTTGCAGACACGTATACTTCGCTAATTAAACATTACATATATGAGAATAAAAGTGTTCTGAGCGTCATTTACCATTATGGGAAATTGAGGTAAGGTGTTGAGTTATTTTTGATGAAAGGAAATTATCGATACACATATTGTTTTTTTAATTACACATGTCATCTTTTTTAATCTGCAGCAGTTAACTTGACGCGGTCTGAGTAAATTGGCCTCACTAACGTGCCTTACATAATCATACATATCTATCCATGTAATAATATCAATGTTAAAGACTATGTCATAATGATTGGCTCGTTAGGTATGGTAGCCCTGCATCTTAATTTGGGGTCGCGGGTTCGATTCGCACTAAATATTAAAGTTAAAGTAATGAACATTTGTATTTTTTGTCTTGTTGTTTTCAAAATATATTTAATTATATTATTTAAAAATATCTATATTTATATATCAGCCTCTGATATTACAGATACCCATATTACAGATGCGGGTTAGCTACCAATCTTGGGATCAGAACAATGTGTGTGAGAAATATATCTAGATATTATTATAATGTGAAGGTATAATTTGATTAATTATCTCAATTCATATCCTTGTTATGAACAAACTGTTGTCATCAACTAAAAATTCATCGCAACCCTAAAAAGGGGAAGACAATATTCAAATTGTTTGATTTTAATTAACTCGATCGTTCGGATGAGGCGCGATGATATTAATAGGGACGTCGTCTTGTCGCGCGTCAAGTTTAATAGGCGAAGATTTGTCTCAGTGTGTCGCGGACTTTATAAAACTTGCGACCCCTAACGAAGTATGATTGGTGCTTTGTTTACGAATTGCTTAATAAACATTTTTGAATAATTTTTTGTTCATGACAAAATTATTAATATTAGCGGATTTTTTTTACTGCTTCTGTGATGCAATGGTATACTTTGTAAGGCAATCATCCCGGATTTGATTGTCGGATCACGAGAGTAATGGAGTTTAGCTGGTGGTAGGAATATATAGTAAACAAAAAAGGATATAGACACATACGATATCACTAATAGAAAGTACGCGTTTTAAAGTGATCCTTGTCTTGTTTATAGGTTACAAGTGAACGTTATAACGACTTGTATTTCATCTGATGTTAAATGACAATGATATCGTAAAGGTAAAGCGCTGCAAAACAGGAATGCTGTTATGGCGGCAGTTTGACATTGGGGATGGTAACTAGCCAAGTGGGTTTGATAAACCCTACCACTGTCCCGACCCCACTATTCCTGTGGCTCGTCAATCGAACCTGGGATCTCCAGTTCCAGGGCAGCGGTAAACCACTCCGCCACGGAGGGTAGTTCTGTTCTACATTCCTATTCTTACCATTTTCTTTATTTGTGTCCGTCACCATGTGTCTGTCGTGGTGTTTATTACATCTTAAAGATACTTTTTAATTTTAAATAACTTTTTATTTTGTGATTTAATACATATTTTTATTTTAATATATATATATATAT
>DWQX01004568.1:0-14699 GCA_018245475.1 Pharmacophagus antenor
CACACACGCCTCCCCCTCCCACGGGGGGGGGGGTACGGTGCAGCAATGCATTTTCCCCGCGCAAACAAAAAAAAAAAGGGGGTAGTAATTTCTGGGAATCGCGGGACTTAGATTCCGTCGAGCCATCACCGGGGCCTGGGTACTCGAGGTCTCCGGTGAGGAGGCCAACCCGAAGGCTGGTCGGCTTGCTGCGGGACTTCGGGAGGCCTTGCCGAGCGAAGTCCGCGTGGCAACGCCGACCAAGTGCGTCGCGTTGCGAGTCTCCGGGTTGGATGACTCGGTGGAAAAGAAGGACGTTGCCTCCGCGATTGTGAGGTCTACCGGCTGCTAGCTGGAGCACGTGAATGTCGGCGACATCCGGCGCGGTAGGTTTGGCGTGGGATCTGCCCTCGTACAGTGCCCCATAGATGCTGCTAAGCAGCTCACCTAAGGCAGAGCCAAGCTACTCGTCGGGTTGATCTCGGCCACCGTAAAGGTGCTGGAGCCTAAGCCTTTGCGGTGTTACCGCTACTTGGAGCTTGGGCACACGGGGGCGCAATGCCAGGCGCCAGTCGAGCGGGCCAACGTCTGCTTCAGGTGCGGAAAAGCGGGGCACAAGTCCGCGGCGTGCACAGACGCGCCGCACTGTCCCGCGTGCGCGGAATCTGGCAGGCCCGCCGATCATTACATCGGCACCAAAAAGTGTGCGCCTCCCAAAAAGGGTAAGAGGCCGGCTGGTCGGACCACAGCCCCTCAGACGCCACGCGCAGAGCTCGAAGCCGGGCCACTCATGGACACGGTCTCACAACGGACACACCACTGCGTTTCCTACAGGCCAACGTCAACCACTCCGCTGGGGCGCAGGATCTCCTCCTACAAACCATGCTGGAGTGGTCGGTGGACAGTGGTGGCAGCAGAGCCCTATTATGTGTCGGATCAGCCCAATTGGGCTGGTGACACCGAGGGCTCTGTTGCAGTCATAGTATCAACGAGCGGCTCATCTCCTCTCTCTGACAGTTATTGACAGGGGAGAAGGATTCGTGGCCGTCTCCTTGAGTGGCCTTACCTATTTAGGCATTTTTTCCCCGAACAAACCGCTCAGTGAGTTTGAGCGGTTTCTGGACTGGGTCGGAGCTGTAGTGCGGTGTTCAGCGCCGGGGTCGGTGTTCGTCCTCGGAGACTTCAACGCCAAGAGCACTGCGTGGGGTACTCCGAGGACGGATCCCAAAGGCGAAGCTTACGGCTTGATCCTTCTCAATCGAGGAAAAGTAAACACGTGTGTGAGACAGCAGGGTGGGTCCATAGTGGATTTATCATTCGCTAACCCAGCTGTCTAACACCGTGTTAAAGATTGGCGAGTCGCTGAGGAGGTGGAGACACTCTCTGATCACCTTTATGTAAGGATAGAGGTCTCCCCCAACTCGGAGTCGGTGGTGGCTCGCCCAAATACCGGACGAGACGCGTTGCCACGCTTGTCCCTAGCCCAGTAAGATCGGGATCTGCTCGTAGAGGCCTCTTTCGTCCAAGCTTGGTGTACTTGCGCCGAGCCGACGGATGCGGACAGTGGGGCTCTCGAGTTGAGATCCTTGACTGACCAGCGTGTGATACGCCGCCATGCCTCGCGCTAGGCGCCGTCTTCCAAGGCGGGCTGTATACTGGTGGTTGTCCAAAATCGCCAAACTCCGCAAGGAGTGCACGGCTGCACGACGCCAGTACACACACTATCGCAGGAGACCGCGGTTGCGGAGCGGAGCATCGGAGGAGGTCGAACGCCTGCATAGCACTTATTTGAAAGTGCGAAGGCTGCTGCAGCTGGCAATCGCGAAAGCGAAGGACGCCGGGAGGACGAAACTTCTCGATGGTCTAAACGCGGACCCGTGGGGACACCTGTACCACGCCGCGCGGAAGAAACTCCGCCCGCAGGCGCCCCCGCTTACAGAGGCCATGCAACCTCAGCTGCTAGAGAGCGTTGTGTCGACCCTGTTTCCTAGCAGATCTAGGCACAACCCTCCAGCTATGGCGGTCCCTCGACAACGAGGGGAAGAGTTTGCCGAGGAGATCCCTCAGGTAACAGTTACAGGTCGCATCTCTAAATCTGCGAGCCAAGAAAACCGCACCCGGACCTGAATGCATTCCAGGTCGAGCCCTCTGCCTGGTGCTTCCTTGTGCTTTCCTGACAGGCCTTTTACACCTGTGGCTGACAACGGGTCGTTTTCCGGCTTGTTGGAAAGAGGGCCGCCTAGTACTATTAAGGAAGGAATGTCAGCCGGCAGATTCTCCGTCGGCCTTTAGGCCGATGGTTTTGCTAGACGAGGTGGGCAAGCTCTTTGAGCGTCTTTTGGTAGCCCCCATCGTCCGGCACCTCACCACGAAGGGCCCCGATTTAGCGGACCGCCAATTCGGTTTCCGAAAGGGCAGATCGACGATTGATGCGATTTTATGCGTCAAAACCCACTCGGAGGATACAGTGGCCGCCGGCGGCCTGTTGATAGCGGTTTCTTTAGACATCGCTAAAGCTTTTAACATGCTGTCGCTCGAATGCATCGAGGAGGCACTCATGTACTTTTGAGTGCTTCCGTACCTGCGGCGAATAATTGGGGCATATCTGCAAGGTCGGCCCATCGTATACCCCGGATGTGACGGCACACTCCACCGCAGAACGGTGGAGTGTGGAGTTCCACAGGGGTCGGTCTTAGGACCGCTTCTGTGGAACATTGGATATGACTGGGCCCAGCGCGGCAGCCTGCCATATGGCACAGATGTCGTTTGTTATGCAGATGACACTTTGATCACTACCAAAGGTAAAGATTACCTACAGGATGTCGACAGGGCCACAACCGGAGTGGAACCCGTAATTAGAAGCATTGAGAGGTTGGGTCTGCGGGCGGCGGTGCATAAACAGAGGCCTTGTGTTCACGGGCCACGGCCGGCGCCGCCCGCGGGCTCAGCCCTTCAAATAGGAGACACAGCTGTCAGGGTCAGGTCTCAGAACAAATATCTGGGGCTCGTTCTCGACAGTGGCTGGAATCTTTGGGAGCACTTCCGCCTTCTGGCTCCGAAGCTCGTCCGGACGGCGGGTGCTCTCGAAAATCTCCTCCCCAACATCGGACGACCCTCCGTGACCTGCGGGCGTCTCTATACCGGCGTCGTCAGGTCCATGGCGCTATACGGGGCACTGGTGTGGGTGGGTGCTCTGACCGGCCAGAATAAGGCACAGTTGTTTAGGCCGCAACGTGTCATGGCGGTCAGAGTGATACGCAGATACCGCACGGTGACCCACGACGCGGCGTGTCTCTTGGCGGCAACACCTCCTTGAGACCTGGATGCCGAGGTCCTAGCGGAAGTGCATGCGCGGTGCGCGCAGGCGAGAACGGAGGGCGCTGGTTCACTCCCGGAAGAACGGGAGCCGTGGCGCAGGGATGCACGCGAAGAGCTGCTTCGTAGGTAGAGTCTCCGCCTCGCGGAGCCCCGAGCCGGCCAGTGGACCGTGGACGCTTTTCGACCGGTTCTTATGGAGTGGGTGGACAGACGACACGATGCACTCACATTTAGACTGGTGCACTGGCCCTTTCGGGACATGGCTGTTTCGGAAGGTATCTGTGCTACGTCGTCGGCAGAGAGCCGCTCCCCGTTTGCCACCACTGCTACAGCTTGGAGGACGACGCCCAGCACACGCTGGAAGTCTGTCAGGCGTGCAACGGCGAGCGCGCGACCTTGGTCGCCGTGGTCGAAGCGGACTTACGTCTTCCAACATTGGTCGAGGCCGCGGTTGGTTCGAAGAGAGCATGGGCGGCTCTTGCCCTGTTTTGCGAGATAGTAATGTCTCGCAAGGAAGAGGCCGAACGTGCGAGGGAGGACGACCCGGCCTCGCTACCAATGCGCCGGAGGAGACTGGGACGGAGGAGACCGGAGTACGCCCGTCTTTTCCTACCCCACTAACCTGACCCTAGGGCGGCGGAGGGGGATCCGTCCGTCCGACATGGGTCGAGGGTGAAGTGTCGCGTTCCGAACACTTCGCCCTCCGGAGTGCGGATGGGCTAAATTAGACCCCGCCGAACGGCGAGCTATTGCGAGCAAACGCCGACGGGGCCGCTGAAGAAAGCATCCGCGTGGCTGCAGCCCCGCCAATTGGCGTAAGTCGGAACACCGTGAGGTTTTAGTGGATATACCGCGAGCTTCACTCCCGGTGAGTTCCACATAACTGCCCTGAACTTCCCTGGTCGGGCGGTATGCGGAACGCATTTCCTCACATTAAAAAGGGGGTAGTAATTTCTCTTAAGTTCTGTACTGAATAATTTTTGTTTATATAAAATTTTTCATATTGTTAATATACGTTTTTATCATCGTTTGCTTGCGATACCCTCCAACCAGATCCTTATATGGCTTACTAAGGCTCTCATTTTAATTTTGAACCATTAATAGAACAAAGTTTAATAAAAAATACCCATAAAAATATGTACGTATTTTGAACATATAATAAATAAGACTATGTAAACATTGCTTTTCCTATAAATCGTATTGTAACAAATTGGAAACTAGGAGTTTTATTGGTAGTTACCAAATTGTTAATAGTTTCTAATTTTTATTACTATCATGATTTTATGTGTGATAAACTCGATAAAAAACAGCAGTCGGTAATATCGATTCCCAGGCGTCGTCCACTGATTTTATCGCGAGCTGACCTGCCTCGCGTTAATGTATTGCCTGCATAATGGCAATTGCAAACAAAATATTTCTTGAGTTCTATTTTATTCCAATATAACGTTATATTTTCTACGTAAAATATCTTTATAAACACACTCGGAATAAATATTTTTACGTTTACTGAATATTTATATTATAAAAACATATACATGTAAAAGAATAAAAAATATATTTTCGAAAATAATTAATAAAATCCTATAGAGAAAAAAGTTAAAATTTTATAATTAACGCAAAATTGGCTACTTATGCAGAACGTGTAATATAAAGGTTAAATAAAGTTTTATCGTAGTTTACCTTATAAGTTAGTTTACCTTATAATTAATACCTAAGCTATTTCGACCTTGGCACCAGATGTCTCACAAATGGGCCTTAGTCATTCCTTGAAGATATATATTATCTCTTTTATTAATAACAGGAATCTATTGCAACTGGAGATTTTATTAATAATTTATGTCTTCCGTTGATCTGTCTATTTGTCTTTCAAATTTATTATGTTTATGATATACCGTTTTCCAAGCCAAATCTTATACATTCTTATGTTGAATAGCTGTTAATCAGTATGTTATTACAAATAACCTGGAATTTTTTATTAATCTTAAATTATGTTTAAAATGACCAATGTAAAAATTTTAATAGACGAATCATGATGTATAAGCGGATCACAAACAACTATGAGAAAATTATTTCTTTTATCAAAAAGCAATTTTACTAATATGATTATAGGGTTTATTCTGTGTATATTGAAAATGGTTTTGTTACGAACACAGAGGAAAACAAAAGGGTGAGAATTTTTTTATACACGAAATTTATGCGAAAACATGTGTTTTGTGCACAAAGTCCAATAAAAGGAGACTAGCGATGAATATAATACCGCAAAGTTTTTGCCCCGGAGCGAAATTTGTAGCTATTGTAACCTATTTGTTCTACTTCAAAGAACATTTTTTACAAGTTGTCCAAATAAAAAAAAATGTTTCCTTTGTTTCTTCCTTAAAGAAATTATTAAATTAGTTCATCTTACAAGATACAGCGATTTTAGTGCCAATAAAACACTTACTTAACATTAGTATCTGTAACAAATCCTTAACTGATGATATTATCTAAACTGACAGCAACTCTAATCGTTAAGTATACTCTAAGGCTTAAGAAGATTCTATTTTTTTTTTTAATTATTAGCAACCATTGATTTTTGCAATGTTTACGTTAATATATCATTTGTTTCACGATTCTCATAATAGTTGCGCAAGTTTTCTACTTGGCCTATATATTTTCATAGTTAACGTCCTATTATTAGCCCGATGGAGCTATTGCTATATTGAATATTACCACTACTATTTACATATTATGAAAATCACATCGGCTATGTACCATACATTTTCGGGTTTAACATGTTGCGCGGCTTTTAATCGGACTTTCTGATTTAAAATTTGTATTCAATATTTACTTCATTTAAAATTCTATCAAAGCGATGCAATTATCTAATGGATAAAAGTCAAAAAGTCGCACATTACATAATGTGAAAAAGCCGGTGCTAAATTCGAGTATAACACTATGAAACTTGGTCGTGTTTTGAATCGTTAACTCTATATCATTGTACTACATTTGCACGATGCAAATATTTTGCTCATTCTTGTGAAATATTTAGGTACTTCAATCTAACGGCACTGCTTTCCTACATTTTTGAAAATTATTATACAAAATTTCCTTAACTAATTTTGTTTAAACTAAGAAATATATTATTCTCAAAACAAGGATTATATTCGTCTTCTGTACGTTTCCTAGCTATATTTATTTGAATAAAATATATTTCAGCTTCTCGCAATAAGACAAAAGATATGGCCCGTTTCTAGAGTATTCCTCATTCTTAAGTCCAGACATCAAAGAGTTGAGTAACTTTTGAATAATAAGAGAATGTCAAAGGGACAATGAAGTTAAATGAGAAGTGTCAAGATAATCTACAACGTCATCCTTTACCGGCTTCAAAATCGTCGGAATATTATCTTCGTAAATTATGTACTGTATATACACAAATTAAAATCACTTAAGTTCACGTTTATAATTCAAATGCTTCGTGAAACTGCTGTAGCAGACAAAACATTAAAAATTCTATTTGCGGTGAAAAAGTGAACAGTTGATGAATTTTTAAAGAAAAGTATCTCTTTTTATTACTGATACGGTGATGAAGTCCTTTTTTATGAAAGCATAATTACAAAATAGATGTAGTATAGTAAACTTCAGCGAATTAAATGTGGAATAGCGGATGTCTTATATAGAGAAAACCATTGTTTATTATATTTTTCGTCGAGAACAACTTTAAGTTCCAAAATGCCGTCAATGTAAATTTTTCCTATGGCTTAATAAAGGCGGTCAATTCACAACTATCCAATGAGGACATAGTAAAAGAAATTTGGAGACCCAAAGCAGAATTATTGTCTGCACATCGCTTGCATCGAAGAAACCAAATGGAGAACGGGGGCTGGGTGTCTATCGAGACTTTACGACTATGTTTCCGTGGTTCTTATTTACCTCCTTTCGTCTATGTAGCCAACATTACATTAATGTCGAACGATATGTTTACCCTGTTTCGCAATTTTCACGTTGCTGGAAGATGGGATATGGTAAAAAAAATGTGTCTCTTTAAAAATCGTTTGTCCGAAATGTGGCGACAACCATGTTAAGTGCGATACTAAAGTATTTAATAATGATTTTTTTAAAGGAGAAGAATCATCGTGAAATTATGGCAGATTTTAATTGCACTTATAGAGAGGTGCTAACAATTTATGTACCTAGCCGTGCATCTCACAGCACGCATATATCAAAGACAGTAGCTTATGATTCGATATCGGAATTTAATAACCATCAAATAAATAAAAATCATAGCTCAACATATGCACAATTGGTAAGGAATAAAGTTACAGTACATAAAGGGGAACCAAATGTTTCACAATTGAGCAAGAAAAAAATAACTTTAAAAAAATCAGTCTAACGATTGAAAACGATCCATGGGTGAAACCCTTAAATGATAACTGTAATGATCCCAAATGTGAACAAAATGAAGCGAATAGTGTATCATTTAGTGAACTTATTGGTAGACTAAGGGATATTATATTTATCAAAAATTTTACATTTAAGGAAAAGGTGAATAATTGCATTAGGGCGTATTTAGAATGGCTAATTTTAGTTGTAGTGGATCATATATCTTATTGGCCAATGTTGAAGGATCTGTTTGAGTCGTTTATCTCAAATTATGGATAGTAATAGTTATAAAATCGAATTAATATTCCTCATTGAAAGTGTAGATGTTTAAGACCAAAATTGAATAGTTTTGAAAATGTTCTGTTAAAAGAAAGTGTACATATTACTAATCTCTGCGAAACTTGGTTAGATCCGGATAGTTCCATGAAAATAAGTAAATGATTAGAATACATTCCGCTGCGACAAAGCGGACAGTTACGGAGGTCTTTTTATGTTAGCGCATAAAACTGTCAAGGCACATTTAATTCCGATACAAAGTTGTAATCCTGAAATAGAAATTAAGCATTTAAAGGTTAATAACTGCAGTGAAATACAAAATATTTCAACCTTGTATTGCCCACACTCAGTTTACACAACACAAAAAGATTGGAAGTCTAATTTATCAATTGCAAAAAGAAAAACGTTAATCCTAGGTGATTTTAAAGCTCATTACTTAAATTGGTCTCATAAAATAGATTACAGAGGGAACCAAATTTTTAGTGCGTTACTAGAACATGATCATTTTACTTTAAACGATGGTAGACCTACATGATTTTAAATGGATAAACGGATGCCTGCATCAGTCAACCCCCGATTTATTAATTGATTATTCCGATATTGCGATTAATTTTACGTGGGACACGTTAAACGAATCTTGAGGTAATGATCACAATTATTAAACTTTCGACGTATATTTTACCTAATACTAAAAAAAATATTTGAAAAATTATAATCAAGCAAACTAGGATGGTTATACACAGTGTTTAGAGAGGAGGTTCGCTAATATTATGTTTCCTCTGAATCATCAAGAAACCTACAACACTTTTGTTAGCGTTATTGATTTAGCGGCTAATGATTTTATTCCCATAATTAAAATTATTCAAACCCCTAATAATAAATTTCTACCGAAATCCTACTGGAACACAGAATTGTCAAAATTAGTAGCAGAACGCAGGTTAGCGCTAAAAAATTTTCAGCGAAATCCTACGCCCCGAAATTATGACATCCTTCAAGAATATATTAAAAAAGCTCAAACTGCAATTCGACGAGCAGTGTTAGTTGGCATACATTTTGTTCTTCTTTAAATGAAGTTAGCTCTGTAAGAGATATGTGGAGAAAGATGCGATGTTTTAAGGGTCATAAATTGATTGGAACTCAAATGGACAAAGTTAAAGCCAATTGTCTCTTAAAAATGTTGGGGCCTCACTTTTTGTCGTCAATTCCGTTAAAATTTATCTCTTCTTGCGCCGATGACTCATTTTGGAAACTCCATTTTCTTTATCCGAACTTTTGATTTGTATACGTCAAAAGATACATCTCCAGGGTACGACAATATTACATACTCAACAATTAAATATCTGCCCACCAATGATACAAAAATATTTCTGAATATTTTTAATACAATTTTTAATTTCAATTTTGTCCAGATACAGTGGAGAGATATAATGGTTGTTCCGATACCGAAACCAGGTGGAGACCCTCAACAGCTATCCTCGTGGCGATCTATATCCATGACGTTTTGCTTATGCAAAATTTTTCATAGCATGTTAAACAATAGATTAGAGTGGTTTTTAGAAAGTAATAATAAGTTCAACATTGATACAGTTGTCTTTAGGAAAGGTAGATCTAGCTTGAATAACATATCAGAGTTAACAACTAAAATTCAAATTGGCTTCTCGAATTATGAACCTACAATCGACACTTTTATTGATTTAGAAAACGCGTACGAACATGTTCACATTCCATCTTTATTGAAAATTATGTCCGACCTCGGAATTATTTATGGAATTATCTTTGTCTACGCAATCTTAATATTGAAACTTAAAATGAATACGTATGTAGTAGCACGGCGCGTGATTTACCGCAAGGCGACCCATTATCCCCTTTACTATTTAACATCGCTACTATACATATTAGTAAATATAAATAAATAATGTATTTTTTCTCAATAGGCGGATGACTACGTTATATACACAACATGTCATGACATCGTGGAGGGATCTGCAGCCATGCAAAGAGCGCTTAATCAATTTAATAGATTAGTTTCAAATTTCTCCGACGAAAAGTGAAGTGTTAAGTTTTTAATGACTTATCGCGGAGAATACAAGTTAATTTAAGAATAAACAATTATAAGTTTCAAACTGTTGAAAATATTAAATATCTTGGACTATGGACAAATCAATAAAATAGAAAAAACACATAAACGAAATTAAAAATAAAATATATTGATTTACTAACATATTTAAAATTATGATTGACCCGGGTTGGGTAGTCCTCCCAAAACATCTAAGAATATATATGAATATGACAGTAGTTGTAAATCTAGCTTAATTAAACTCGATCATATTCAACATCAATGTTTAAGTATAATTGGTGGCTTTATTAAGACTAATCCGTGTAATGGAAAATGAATTAGGATTATGTCCATTATTTATTTGAAGAATATATTTAGGTGGAAAATTTTTATTAAAATGTTATTCATTTTGTGGAAACCTCTTTCGTGGCTTATTAGACAAATTATCAAATTTTACATGAAATTCATAGTTGAGACGCAAACATAACCCTTTAGTAGTAACACTTTACGAGTATCTAAAGTCTAATCCTATAAATGAAACTGAAAAGTTGGAAATGTTTTCCCTAGCGATATGGGTCAGTTACAACGATTTAACCAGTAGTATAAAACCTTCAGTGAATACTCCTAAAATATATTTAATTACCGGAAAATTCAAACTATTTGTTTAAAATATATTTCCGAATCATATTTGGGGTTCTATAGACTTTTCTCAGATGCTTCAAAGGACTTGCTGTTTTTGACTACCAAAGAAATGTCTTCATTAAATTTAATATTACCGTAAAAATTACCATTATGCACGCAGAATTAATTGCCATTTCTGAAGCCTTATTATACATAGGAACATTAGAGTATAAAAAAAAGTATATTAACAGATTCCCGATTCTCTACAGCTTTTGTAGTATTGTTGTACTCCCAGTTTTAGAGGCTGCCCTATAGCATATGACATACTTAAAACAATATTACAACTAGAGAAACAGAATAAGAAAATAGTTTTACAATGGATTCCGTCCTACGTAGGGATCGCTGGAAACCAATTTGTTGACGTAATAGCCAGAGACATCAATTGAGGGTGAGGCGTACAGCCTTTTTATGCTGATTTTTTTCACCTTATTAAAGAAAAATATGAGAAGGAAAAGAAGGAATATTTTGACCAAAGATCTTTATTTAAAGGTATAAAACAGTTCAACCCCATGTGTTAAGCAACCCTTGGTTCGTGGAGGCTCCAATTAGTAGATGCGATACCGACACAGCATTAAGGTCAGCTCGGACACATTCCACTAAATAAATTTACTTATCTGATGAAAATAGCTTCTTCACCAAATTGTGCAGTTTGTGGAGTGGTGGAACATGTTTACCATATATTATATTTATGGAGTGTGCGCGGACTGAAGCATTAAGGCAACATATTCCTTCTTTAAATACTTTTCCGTTGGTATGTGTAACAGCATCTTAGCTCCCCCTTTGTCGGGGAATGCTAGAGCGGTGTTTATAATATTAAAACAACTTATACATAAATTATAATTATTGACTAATGAAAATTGTGTATGAAAATTATGATTTTTGTTAAAGTTAATTTGTTACGATCCGGTGACGTATGATTTATTTTCATATAACCCTCTATAAAAACTAAGATAAAAAAACATTTTGTAAGTACGTTTTTTTTGATATAATAATTTTTTTTTGTAAATGAAGATTTACTACATGTGAATTGCATATAAAAAGTTTCGTTCATCTCTAGTACACATGTTATATCTGATATTTATTTAATGGTAGGTCTGTCTTGGCTAAACAACGTCTTGGTGGGTGCTACTGCTGCGTTTATATCTGCCATTAAACAGTGGTGTAAAAACATTATAGTGTTCTCATTTAAAAAAGCTGCTAATTAATTTATTGGGGTTACGAAACTTCATCTTTTGTCCCAAGGCGATGAGCAAAATTTATTGCAGTATAGACATTCTAACTACCCCCTCACTGTGAGCAGGTGCGGTACTTACTTTCGGGAGGACATTCGTTTCTTCTCGTCGATACTTTATTTAAAAAGTCGTCCACCGAAATAACATACTATATCTCATTTTCCTTTTTCCTTTTGCGTACATTATATTTGTTTTCTCTGTCGTGTACCGTTTTTGATTATAGGATTTAATAAATTATTATTTTGTTTTTACAAATTAAAATAGTAAATGCAAGTTTGAATACTGTGCATAATGGCGAAAAACAGTAATAAATTATTTAATTGGGAAAATAATGGAAAGAGTACAGACATTATTTAAAAAAATACGCAATTGAAAATTTTCATAGCTTTTGCATGTGATTTTCAAGCCTATTATAATTGATCAGCGGTTTCCTCACATCCGTAAGGGTAAAAATATTATTCACCTCAATAAATTTATTTTAAACGCCAGTCCAACCTTGCAACGAGCGCATCTCTAATTTTAGCAGTTTTAATGTTTCCGCAAATATAGTCCCTCGGAACCATCGGCCATGACCTACTATCAAATTATTCAGAGCTTAAATAAAATCATCCGGTGTATAGGCAAACATATATGTTCTATTCATTAAACGCAACTTTTAGCGGAATTAATTGTTTAGATAATGAATCTATATAATTTAGTGTACGACATTTTAATGTGACTAGTTTTCATTGTTATTTGTATTTAGTATATAGTTACTTATTTTATATTAGTTAACTGCTTGGATGGTAAATTTAAAAAAGAAATACATGCAAAGCAACATTTAGACAATGTAGTAAGGTTTAATTGGAACACGTTGGTACATTGTTACTGTTATTTCTGTTATCTAGCTAATGGCCGAGCAGATTAAAACAATACTAAGTTTAGAGACAATTAGCCCAGTTGTATAAGCTGACCGGTATTGACTTTGGTTATGTTTCGTGGCTTCTTTTTAAGTTGTATTCAAAATTTAAATTGTCTATTTGCTTAATAATATAGATACCTGATTAGTGTTAATAGTTTTAGATTTTTTTATCAATATCAGTAAAGCTTACTTTTTGTCAGACTTAAGTCTACTTTCTGTTACGCGTCTTTATTTATTTTTTTAATACTTTGGTTATCCACCAAAAAACTTTACATAGGCAGGAGTTATTTTTCAAAGAACATACCTTCTCATGTAATAATTTAAATATTTTTTGTATATTTAGTGAAAACTTTGAAATATTTAGTTTTTATAATTTAAAAAAAATATTTTTGCTGATTAATATTTAGGCCTTTTTTAATCTCTTGCAAATTAATCAATGTGATCAATAATAATTAATCTGCTGGGAATTTAGGCGTCAACATTGAAATGCTAATTTAAATAATGCTACTACTCACGCAGCATTAATACGTATTATTCTAGTAGTAATATTAGTTACAGCGAAGTTTGTGAACAATATAATGGTGTTATATATACACTCATTATGTACTCGGTGTCATTATATCAATAACTCGGAACTTAAAGAATTCATGGAATATACTATTTTTGTGTATCTGAAAATAGATTGTTGGTATAGTAACAGCTGTTAATCCAGGTTACTTTTGCTAACGAGAAAATCTTTCATTCTTACGTAATGATAGATTTAATATTTTAATTTCTTATTATGCATATTCTGTCTTCTATAGATTAGCAAAAATTGCATAAAGTAAATTTTATACTTTAGTTTTATTTACCAACGGGAACACAATGGAATATTTTCTTTTCAAGCGACGGTGTAGTGTATAAGTTTTAGTACAGTCTAAATAAACACGTAAAGTAAAATATAAACATTCTAATAGTGCCCAAGTTTCAATAGAAAAACAAATCTACTCTTTTTAAATCCGTTTTCAAAAGCCGTATATTTTTAACACCAAGTTTATATTAGTTACAAAATTACGTGTTCCAATGAATAAAGGATCTATAAAAAATTGCTCCAGGTAATTTTATTGTACCTGAAATTGATTTGTAGCTTGTTATAGAATGAAACCACTCAAATAGTTCACAAAGTTTCTTTACTAGATCATCACTTGACAATACTATAATTCACACTAAATCACTCGCCTCGAAATGTTTTATATATACTTGCCGAAACCAATATGACTACTTTTATTTGTAAAGAATTGGTAAATTAATCCATCAGCAAATTTTACAATAAATCTTATTAAAATATTCTTACTATTTACAATACATCCAAATAAAGATTTGATTTAAATTAAAACATAAAATATAGAACGTCGATAGTCAAATGCGCAACTAAAATGTCGAACATCTTTAATAATCGACATTGTTTAACAAACTAAACCTTTAAATAATTAACATTTTGATTCAAATATTGTCTGAATCATTACACTTTAAAGAAGGATTAAATGATAAAAATGTGTAATAATCACCCATTCACCCGTGATCGTATCAGGAATGAAGTGAACCATAGTAACAAAGGTTTCCCACGTAACCTGACGGATTACTAAGCTGAAGAGGCGTTACACGGGTCACATAGTACGTAGGTCGATAGAAATGGAAGATGCTGAAGTAGATACAAGCACAAGATTGGACAAGAGAGGATCGCGGATATTTTATTGAGGTAGACATCAATAGATAGATTGGTGCTAGATCGTGAATATTAATTTACTTTCTACTGCTTTTTAAAAAGTATTGTAATAAGCTAGCGATGTCTTACTGAGTACACGAGCAAATACACAATGCACTGAAACGATTAATTTTTTAATTAAAAATATAATAA
>DWQX01004569.1:0-14696 GCA_018245475.1 Pharmacophagus antenor
ATAAATAATTTGTAGAGCACTAACTTTAGGAGTTTTATTCAATATTGTAATTTTTTCAAGGTGGTCTCAAACTTTTGACCGGTAGTGTATGTCAGTATCTTTGGTGCTCTGGCGAATGTCTGCACTGCGAATCTTATCCATCACAGAAATGCCGAGTATAACTCTTTTCATCCTATTAAACGACTTTGAGCATATGGATTAGTCGCGTCATCAGTATCCAGGTATCGGCTTCGTAAATGAGTACAGATAACACACAGTAAGTGTAGACTTTCATTTTCAAGTTCTAAGATATAGGCGAGGAGAAGGCGTACCGAAGTTTATGAAAAGCTGCTGAATCCAAATTTATCCTCATTTGGACTTCTTTCAATCAATTTGGTAACGCTGCACAGAATCTAGAACAGTCTAGATCTCGATAGAGTCAAAGGCTTAGATATAGTTCACAAACGCGAGACGTAGTGGCTGAATATACGCGTTGGTTTTCTATTTATAATTAGCCTCACTTGCGTGTATATGGGCTATTGTGCCAAAGTCCAGCCTGTTCTGGTGGTTGAAATTCGTAAAGTCTTTGCACAAGACGATTCGAAATGACCGTTGAGGACAGCTTATAGACATGGTTGCCTGACCTACTTTAAAGCTTCGTTTTATCTTGGGGCTTTTCCTTTTTCAGCTCACCAAAGGCCAATTCCATCTCCTCTTGTCAAATGTCTGACAGCTAGTCTGCAAAGTAGCGTGTCACTGTAGCTCTAGGGTCGTCGTGCAATGGATCAGAGTGTGTATTTCGCGAGGCCTAATGTTTCCACTAAAAGTTCTCGACTTCCGAAAACACATGTGTATATATTGTTACATAGATCTTGTATTATATATAAGAATTTTATTTAAAATTCTTAATATATATAAAAAACAAACTCTTGACTTTTAATCTTGAACATAACAGTAAAAGGAGTGTTACTGTAGTAATCTCAGTTAAAACATAATTTGCACAAATTCAATTTTGTAGACAATCAGCACCTATAAATAATGTAGTCAATAATACACTAGACATTTATTCCAATCAAGAATATAAATGAAAAATAAATTGATGGAATGACTGGTAAAACTGAAGAATAATTAAGAGTAAATTAGATTTTCTCCAAATTTTACACACACGCACATACATGTACATGCACATGCACACGAACAATTGCATACCCTTACTTACACACACACTCATTAACACAAGAATTAACGCGTTAGGAACCCTTTTTTGTTTTAATATTGTTTTTTTTTTATTTTAGTCACTAAGTACTTATTAGCAAAAAACCTTGCAATGTTACGGACGGGTAGACCCTTGCCTGACACAAGTGGTTTTACCACTTCAAAAGCGGGCCTAAACGCTAAGTGTAATGTTAGTGTACTTTGACCTTAATTAAATAAATTAGTAAGAAAAGATGTACAATTTCATTACCAACGTACAAAGATTTTGCCATCTGCCCTGGATTGACTGGTAGAAAATGTAAATATGGCATTAAGTCCGCCCTTTGTACCCTTGATTTAAGATGTTTCATAAAATATAAATAAATAATTAACAACAGCACAGACCTAGATGTGAGTATTTTTCCATCAGCAGCTATAAGCTTTATCGGGCATCTTGTTCTATGCTTTTGCACAAAAACTTAGGGACCTTTGCTATACTTAATAGACACATGAATTAAATCGAGCGCCGCCTGTTCTAAGCTCTGTTGTTGTGGTTTCGTCACGTCTTATTATTCATAAATGATATTTACAATATTTTGGTTACATTTAATTTTTTTACTGTTAGTTGGTAAAGTCTTGGTAGCATAATATTCGTGAATGAACTAAAACTGCTAATGCTCCTAAGTATTTTTGTAGTCGAGGCATTTACTTATTAGAGATATTAGATTTAATCTTAAAGATTCTCATGAATATAATTCTAAAGTTAAGTGAAGTTAATGTCATAATACTTTTTTTTATGAAAAATTTATCTTACTATAAGTAAATACAAAAATAAAACGAGGAAAGTATAAATGAAGAAATTTATGAGTTTCAAAATTTAATTCAGACTTTCCTACCCATAAAGCTGAAAACTTTTTGGTACCAAATTTTGTTAACTTTCCTCGCAGATAAAAATTCGACTACTCGTGGTAATGTATATATAATGGAATAAAAAAAATATAAGAACCTGTTCATTTCCTTTCAATTTTAATTGTTTCCGTTATACAGTGGTTTACTACTTGCCGTGTAACACGAAAATAACATTTGATTCCGAGACTCCATGGCTAATAGTAGAGATAACAGCAGTTCATATGAGTGGAACAACACTCTGGGCGAACGCAGCTTATACAGTCTCGTTGTCACTTAATATATGAGAGCTATAGTATTCTGCGTAGAAATTATGCATGCATCGCTATTTATAGCCTCATCGTCACAAACCATAATATGAAATTGAGGTCTAATGTTAGCCCATTGCATTAAATGTTTGTTGATGAGAAGCGCAAAAATGCTAATATACAGAGTAATAGTAGCACAAGATCTTTTGTTCCAAAATTTTCGCCCAGCACCTCATCGTTTTGAAAAAGATCGCTTGACGTCAGGTAAATGTCCTGTTAGTGAAATAATTTGATATTATAAATAATTTAACCCGCAATTTTTCGCGGAAGAATATGGAAGGAAATTACACATACCCATTTTTATAATTCACATAAACCTTCTAAAACTTTTAAAAAACAATATTTACAAAAATGTTATAAAAAGAGTCAACATTTTTAAAACTATTATTTCATTACAGCTAATCTTGCTTAATGATCGTAAGCCGTATCTTTCATTAGGCAATAGACACTTGGCGGTTACAAAATTTCATACAGGCCCGGCGTAGTCGTTAATTAGACCGGAGAGTATCGGAGCGGTAAGTAAAAAGATAAGGGTGGGCGTACGCAAAAATTAAAAAAAAAAATAACACGATTTCATTTTTTCCATATTATGAAACATATCTTTAAATTTACCGAAACTTGTAGAAACCAGTCAAACACGGTACGCATACTTATCTACTTACCAATTGAATTTCACAACGACAACTGTAACAATAAATAAATAAACTACGTAGAATCACATTGAAGACGTACACTATAATACCAAAAATATTTATCTTTAAATATTAAATCTAAATTGCCAATAATTAAATATAGCGGTATATAACGTTTGTAGATTAAAGATTATATAGTTATAGGATAATGTTACAAAAACAATAAATATTGTTTGACAGCAATTTATATATAGTATCAGTTCGAAAATACATCGACGAAAATTGATCATAGAAATATTAAATGCATTTTACCTAATACTTACTATTTAGTAACTACTTTTCTCCTTTCTACTTTTTTTAGTCTAAGTAAATACGTCTCATAACAATTCATGCCATAAACTTTGCCAAATACATAACTATGCTTATTACTGTTGGGCTTGTATGATCATTGATTTCTAAACCTATATATTTCATATTTATTTTTAAGAACAATATAAGTTAAGAAAAATAGCGATTGGAATAAATTCGGTAATTTCCTCGGCATCTTAGTTACAACATGCTATCAGATCGCAGATTTTGGGCGTAGATAAAAAAATTTATGCGATTAAACATTGATCTTTTATTCACTTAAATTTTAGTTATTAAACAGCATATAATGTTACATAGGTCACCCTTAATTAATATCACGAGGTAGCATTAAGAAAACTTGACATCTCCATTATCTTGCTAGTGTCATCCGATTCTCGTGAAAGGATCTTATACTATACTTTGGAAGTAATATTTTCTTTCAGTTAATGGGTCTATTCTTCAAGATGTCAATCGCGTTTTCATATATAAATCGAGGGAGAGTTTGTTTGATACTCAGTTTTCTTTTAGGTTTTACTTAGTACAGAATAACAAACAGAAGCAATGGTAAGTCAAAATTTAATTTCAACTTAAATACGATATAAAATATAAATTTATTGGTTGCTTTGTATACTTTTTTCAGGAGCCAAGATTTTTAAATATTGTCCGTATTTGCACCACATTTTTACTAATAACACAGATTTATATAGCTGCGAAAAGCCTTAAAAAAAGCTCAAACATAAACGGATTCACAATGGAAAACCAAAGAACGCATACAAGACAAAATTACATAATCGAAAAGGCTATGAACTCTGAAACGTCGGGGGACTTCGGTGAAACATATTCAAGCGATTTTTTCTACACTAAAACGAATCCTGAGGAGCTTCCGTCTCTCATAGTCGATTATGCTAACATGATTAGAAACGATATTATTCTGTTAGATAATTCTGTTGAAACAAGAACACGAAAGCGGGGAAACTTAAAAGTCGAAAAGTACAATGTGAGTATACATGATTGAGTAATGTTTTTAAAAGGTTTTTTAATTTTCAATGTTATAACAAATATTAAGTTTTGATTTTCTAGTTAAAGCTACAAATCTCTCTATCAAAATAGATGTTTCACTACTTAGATTTGCAATCTCTACGGTACAACGCCCTTGTCACTTTAAAACACGTTCCTAGCTTAGTTGTTAACATAGATTAATACTAGTATTAGCTAGTGTTCTTCATACTAGAACAAAGTAAATAAGGTTTGTTTAAGAAATAAGTTGCGTTGATACCTTTCTGACATAGCGTAAAGAACTAACAAGTATTTTGATCTTAGTGCCAAAGACAAAAAATTTGAACAAAAATTATTCTGGTGCACTATTTTCAGTAAGATATAGCGTCTAAAGATTTCCAAGGCTGCAGTAAACTTCTCGTTATGGAGCAAGTAACTGGTTCAAATAAATTTTTAAATATTATATTTATCAGTTTTCACCACTGCAGTTTTGTATAAAAATTATTTCAAATGTTGCTAAGTGTTATTTTTCGTATTATTTACAGCAGGCGCCGCTGGATCTTTCTTGTGGTTGTGAATTCCAAAGCGTAAGAATATTTAAGACATATTATGCCAACTTAAGATATTTTATTTGATATCGATGAAATTATATTTAAAAAAAATCGATTATTTACAGAAAGAAGTAATTGATTTGGGCGAAGAATTTTTCCCAAGATTCATAGAAACGAAAAACTGCAGTAAGATTTTCTGTCCTTCCTACGGTTGCCAAAAAAGTTCTTACGATGTATGTACATTTTCATCATTATTTTAATAGCTTTTGTTATAATTCTCTTACCCCTAAATTTATTTATTAGCCTCAATTTAATACATAAAATTATTTACTTTTAACCAATGATGGATGTCATAACAAATCCGGTATATGTTTCACATTCAGTTATTTTATTACTATAATTAACACATCCGCGACCGGCATATTTTTTCCATTTCTAATACTAGGTACCGGTCAAAATAATTAAGTTTGAAACTTGTTGCAGCAAACTACTATTGTTAAAACACTTAGAGCCAACTAAGCAAGACGGAAATTCACGTCAGCAGTCGCGAATGTTTTAAGTACATAAATGTTCTTTTTGATATTTGAACAATACATCTAATAATCAATCGGTTTTGAAATAGCGCCATCAGTTGTGAAATTATAACAAATTACATATAAAAGCCTCTTTGAAAAAAATAATATTTTTGCCAGTTTGTATGGGGATCGACAGAAGTGTTATAATTTAGCGATCTCATAAGTACTACAAACATTGATACATTTAGCAGGCAGTGAGAACAAATCACATTATTCTCTGAATATCAAATCCTGTTTTACTGCTGACGTATGAGTAAGCTACTTATTTAAAAAATACAATGATTTATTTCAGATAACAATTTTAAAGAAGACTGGCAATCCTAAAGAAGTATCGGAAGTAGAAGTCCCTCGTGAGCTTAAGCATAGATGGGTTGCGTATAAATTTCCGGTTGCCATTGGCTGTGTATGCTCTAGGGACTACTTAATCGGTTAAACCTTGCTTCTTGAAGTCATCGTTGTGATATATAATAATAAAAAAATACTCTATTTATTACGAGCTCTAGGTAAAGCGATTATAATTATAATTAACCATTAACGGACCAGTGCCACGTATTCGGCAGATAAAATTATTTTAGTTTTATTTTAACTCCTATTGTTGTTATATTTGATAGTGATGTGCGACATGTTGTATTACTAACGTTTCATTTCTAAACATCTCTCCATATAATAAATAGCTTGTAGCTTGGACAGAAATTAAACTTGAAAGTTTTCCGGATCGTTAAGTTTTAATATATATTTGACAGAAATATGTGAATTTAAATAATATCTACATAAATTTATATAGACAAAAATTGCAATTGTAACTTACAATTTATATAAAGAAACACCTTAGTTTTATTATGCTTATTTTATTATAAGAAAAAAGTAGATCTTGTCATTTGACTAACATAATGAATTTAAGCATGTTGACAATTTTTTATTAGTTTTATACGCAACTATGAAAAATAAATTTAGAACATTAAAAATAATAAAACCGATTTGAGTATGCTCTACAAATAAAATTTTCTCTTCTACATTCAAATAAAAAAAAAACAAATTAATGATGTCTTATAACTAAATTAAAACAGAAAAAAAAAATATCACAATGTAAGGCAAACATTTTATGATTGTAAAAGCCTTCTACCACAACAGACGGATGAACGTGTCTACACCGGAAAGTATTCTGACTTTATAGCACCATAAAAACTTTATAAGAAATGTATTTCGTAATTCATAAAATAGTACAATTACTAAGTGATAGACATGGTAGCCACTAGGGACTAACTGATTTAGACTTTTGGAATTTGAAATAAAATTGATTTTTTTTAATTTTTGAAAATGTTTACACTTATTTTAAGATATTTGGTATTTCCGTATATATTAAAAGGAGCCCCGATAATGAATTTTGCTATTAATACTTAGCATAGAAATACTGCTTGCACATATTGACATCATGAAAAAACGGGAAGCACATAAAAACTGTGTTATGTGAGCTAAAGAGGAAATATTAATAACGAAGATTAAACTTAGATGAATTTTACTTAAATAAAATAAGAAATCAAATATGTTAAGAAATTACAAAAGTCTTTATTAATTGTTGTGAAAAAGCGTTATAATTTATAATTATAGTATTAAATCTCCAAATATAATGTCAAGAGGTGATGTAGATTGCAATAGTGCACCATACTATACTCTTAAAACACGCCTATCGCATTGTATTATTAACTCCACTTAACCAAAAGTATAGATAATTTTGTAACTGTTTTAATCTAATCATAAAATTCAGATCATTCAGATTTAAAGAAATTGAACAGAAAGTAATTACAATTTAATACTCTGATGTATGGTGTACAGTTTCATGAGCTGCCGGTGTTGGTACTTCATTAAGATGTGGCATTATATGTGCTATTGCTACACGCGCCTCGTTAACCATACCCATTTCTCGTCTCAACACCTCTTCTGTTACTGTATGAATTGATTTAAATTTCAAATTAAGTCCATGGACCTTAAGGACGTGATTATTTAAGTTCACTTTATAACTAAATGCCACATTACACACCTGTGAAAGAAATATAATATTATCATAATTATGAACATTTTGTACAAAACTAAAAGAAAGCACAATAAGTACATTTTATATAATAATACTAGACTCAGAAATAAATTGCCTTAATGCATCTCATGGTTCTTTCTTTATGGAGCAAAAATATAAGCGAAAATATTTTTGTCTCATTAAACTAAAAGTATGTTCAATAATGTTCTTAGAAATATCTTGTCTCTTTTATTTTAAAAGAAAAATAGCATTGTTTTCGTAATGACAAATATAAAGTGCTAGCAACCCGCCAAAAAAATAATCAAATATATTTACGGCTTTCTACTTGTGCGTGTAAGATGAGTTTACAAATGGTGATATATAGCTTATATATAGATATAAAGTAAATAATATATTAGTAAATTTCGAAAGCTTCGAAAGTTCGTGGATGAAATCTCTTTTCATTATTGCGAGAGTTCATCCAGCTATGAAGTGAAAAATACTGCAATGGACAGTGGTGGAGTGGGAGCTCACCTGGCATGTGTATGGCCGCTCCCCAGTGTGCATTCGCTCATGGTTCTGTAGCTGATGTTTCGCGTTGAACGACATAGCGCAATTTGAACACTTAAAAGGCTTGTAACCGGCGTGTATTCGCAGGTGACGGTTCAGATCACAACGCTGAAATAAGATCCATTAATCACAATTTAACAGAAACAAGTCTGCCTAGTCTTGCCATATATTCGGTCCCTACCTAAAACATGTCTATATCAAAAATAAATGAACAAAAAATAATGAAATACAACATAGTTATTCTTTATTAATAATTTAAAGGGACGAATGAGAAATTTACTTAAAATGACACCCTTTTGCCTACACAGACATGTTCAATCGATCCGGCCACTCGTCTATCGCCGCACGCACCGTTTCCAGAGGTATCAAAGCCGCTGCTGCCACCAGATTACGTTTCAACAACTCGATATTGCGATGAGGTTTCGAGCAGGCATTCTCTAAAACTATCCACAGTCGGTAATCCAGAGGGTTGAGGTCTGCTAATCTTCACACGAGATAAAACCCGGCAAATTATCCTTTAGCCACTGTTGAGTGTTCGTGCTTTATGTCCCGGGGGCGAATCCTGTTCAAAGATTCAATTCTCATTGGAAAACATTGTTTGAGTGAGTAACTTCACAACAGACTCCAAATTTTAATTCTTGTAGTTCACCGCTTTCGTATTAACGCCATTTTGGCAAACTGAAGCTCATGACTGTGCCGGGTGATGACCTCTTTCCACCTTCGCAAACTTATCCGAAACCTAAGAGTTGTGAGCACAGACCCTGTCATTTTGACAGTTTTATTTCTCTTTTACCGTGACAACTTTGTCACCGGAAAACAGGACTCTCCGGTATCCGCCTTTAGCGTGCTGTTGAAACAGCTTTTTTATTCTAGTCACTCTAATTTTTCATAAAGCTGCTGTCAAGCAATGTCCTGTACTTCGTCGATCAGCGGCAAGTCTAAGATCTTCTTTAAGTAGGCGGGAGATGGTTCTCGGTGGAATTTTCATCTCCCTAGACAAGATTTTCTGCTTGCGGAGAGAATTTCTTCGGATTCGCTCAGCAACAGGCTTTGATCACCGTTGGCCACCTGGAATCCCGCGGGCGGCCGCTTCTGGGCTTATCATCGACAGAGGACGTTATCACTGAACCTTTTGATAGTATGGTACACGAATTTCATTGGGATTGGAAGCGAATGTAACAGATTGAACATCTCGCTCGGCGTTTTACTTCATTTATGTAGATCTTTAACAGTGACTCGATTTTCTTTGACGCCTCATTCCATAATGATTTCTTGGATGAATGCCATCAAGTGAGGGTTTTTTTAGAAGCTTGGTAATGTCATATGAAAACAAAAATATTTGAAATGACATTCCATTTTTGAAATTTTTGAATACAAAACTTTGGAACAGTATTTATGGCTAGACTAGGTATAAAGAAAACCCTATACACTACAGCTACCCATATAAAAAATGTCCACGAATATATTCAATCAATGAATACTACATACTTTTTCCTGTAATAATAGAAACTATCCTGCCCTTTAACTCCATGAGAATAATTGTATGATTTAATTTTAAAATCTATTTTTTATCTATAATTAAAACAATCAACATAGAGAATTCTTTTATTATCAGAATTATCATTTGTCATAATAATAGTACAAAAATGATCGCGAAATGTTAATATCACATTACGTTATTATGGTGTTGTTTTGTTTATCTAGATAAATAAAATCAAAATAATATCTTTCATAGAAGGAAAATATACTTACAGCTATAAATTTCTTTGTACATAAATTGCAAGAAAAAGGTCTTTCACCTTTATGAATTAAGTTATGTCTGAAACATAATATACATGAACATATTAAATAAATATTATCAATATTTAATATCAAATAGGTACTTTTAGATATATAAAACAACTAATTAAATGATTGTCTTTTAAAACAAGTATAAAAATCTTTTAAAAGCAAAGTTATAAAGAAGAAATTTAATATTTTAGAAAAAACAAAAGTGATTAATATGGTTAAACAGATTTTTTAAATGATAACTGAAAACAATCGATAGTGAGAATATTGAAAACTTTATCAAATTTCGTACAGACTTTTGAAAGCAAAAAGTATATAAGCACTATTTACATACACATGAATAATTTAATTAATTGCTAACTACAGTGATTAGAACATAGAACTTGTAAATAAAGTTGTATGAACTGTTGAACTAACAATGCAAAATTTATCATATTTTCTTAACAATTTTGTATATTGTAAAAATTAGTTTTATTTTTATCTTAAGGTTCAAAACTCATTAAGTTTCTTTAATCTCTATGCAAACTTTTGTCAAATGATTTTTTTGGTTGTGTGGTTGTTTTTGCAGTGGATTGCCTGGATGTCATGAGTTTTAGGTAATTACTGTTTAACTTTGTCATCACAGAAACTACAATACAAAATTCAGCTGTGACTAAAAGGGCAAACAATAATGTCAAAAGTGTACTTAAAAAATATGTATGAATAAATATTACCTAGCTAATGATTTTTGTGTGTAGAACCCCGCACCACAGATTTCACAAATATGATCTTTTATTCCTGAGTGCTGTTTCATATGCACTACTAAATTACTCTTTTGTATAAATGATCTTGGACATTGAGAACATGTGAACTTCTTCTTCTCTGTAAAATTTTAATGGTTTTTTCAAAATTATAAAGAGTAAAAATACTTTTTTAGTTTATTTATAATTTGCATAACATATTTTATTAAATAATTCAGTAAAAAATAGGACCATTGTAGTTTTTTGTGTGAAACAAATAGTGAAAATTAAGTAACAACGAGGTTACAAGAAAACAAGCTAAGTCAGAATATTTCAGCTCTTTTAAGAATAACTGATAAAATACAGCAATGCATTATGGAGGCACATTGAAATGAAGATAGGGAGAGAAAAACTGTACCACAATTCAATACTGGACACCAAAAAAAATTAAGTACCTTCATGAGTTGCTATGTGATTTCCAAGTGTGTAAGTAAGTATTCCACAAACTGGGCATACTAGTTTCTCCCTTTTTTTCACTTCAGGTTTTTGAGTTCTCACTAATCTTTCTGATTTAACTCTACGTACAATTCTACTACCTTCAAATGAATTCCCTGAACTTCTTGACTTATAATTTGGATGTACTTTAAGGACAGTTGCATCCTTAGGCCTTTTTAATAGAATAGGTGGTCCCCTGGTGCCATTTTTCATTATTGGATCTAAATATTCAAATTAAATTAAAGAATACTGTTAAATGGTATGAAATTTTCAAAACTATATTATAATAAAGCAGCACAAACATATATGAGTTTTTATAACAATTTTAAGTGAAGGACAAAGTTTATTTGATGATAAGTAATTTGTAATGTTTATAAACATATATTATAGAAGGTTTTGACACATTAGTTTTTAACACTGTACTAAGCTTTTTGGTGTTGAATTTTGTATTATTCAATGTGTGATGTATCATGGATAAATATAACTGTCTATTTATTTAAATGATCTGCACTAGTATTTTACTTATCCTCATTAAATTTACTTTATCGATAAATTTATGATACACAATGACATTTGCCCACTCTTTAAATTGTTAGTTGTTTTCAGATGGTTGGAGAATCAAGATAAAAAGAGTTGGTTAATAGTTTCACAGGTACATTACCCCTCACACCAGAAAACAGAAATGTTTGAAAATTTAAAATGTTCTTAAATTACTTACAATAATGCTAAAACAAGAAAAAGAATAATGAAATTACTATGATTAACCTACTTTTCTCAAAGTAGGCACTTAATAAAAGAATAAATGAAGTATGAAACTCTATTGTTAATTAGGTTTAAAAAGCAAAAAGAGACTCATGACATGCAAACTTTGTAAGTAATTTACTTACAACATGTGATCGTTGTAGCTCTTGTTTTTCCATCATCACTTTTATTTCCATTTTCTTCTGATTCATTTTTATACTTCTTTAATATTTTAACATTTCTTACAACAGCCTTCTTACCTTTAAAGACTTTAACATCACACAGTTTAGGTTTTTTGAATTTTGATTTTTTTACAGTTGGTGGTAGATAATCATCATCATCATCATCATTAAATGCTTCATCTAAGTACTCAACCTGCAATTTAATGTTATTAGCAATATTAATTTTATAATTAAAAGTATTTACAACAACGGTTCAAAAATAGAAAACTTACATCATCACCACCAACATTTTCGACGTGAGATTTAATTGTCTTCCAACTTATATCTACTTTGTCCTCATCAATTAATTGAATTTTTTCTTCTTCAAAGTCTGGATCAACTTTTCTTATAACGGTATTAGCAATAACTATGTCTTTACCATCAATAGTTTCAATTTGCTTATTGGAACTATCCTGTACTTCAATTTCCATTTCCCACTTTGGTTCTGGTTTAACTGACAATGGCCCTATTTCACTTTTAATATCTTTAAAAGAGTCGAAAGCAATTTTTTTTGTTGGAACATTTTGACTAGCTTTATCTAATATTGTTCGAAGTTTTTTATCTGTCCTGTAAAATAACATTATTAAATAAAGTTTCTACAAATTATTCAGTGCCACAAAGTATTAAGAAGAATTTTACCGCTCTGCAACTGTTTTTAAAAGGTATGCTTTTTCTAATGAAGTGCAACACTTATGACAAATTTTTTCAGGTAATCCATCATTTGATAATACCTGAAATAATAAATATTAAAATTAACCACAATAAAATTGTAAAAACTGTATTATATATCAAAAAATTCTGTTGAAATCGAATTCTATATCGGGCTTTTTTATTACTAATATTTTAATTATAAACTTTTAGTTGTAACTTTACTAACTGTAAAAGTATAGATTGTAACATTAAAAAAAAACGTGTGTTACTAGATAGCTCTTTAATTAAATAGTACGTTTTTTCATACTATATTGTGTTTTAAATAAAACAAGTAGAAAAAAGTTGTAGTTAAATTTAAGTTTATTTTCAAGACTATATACTGCATTTCATTTAATCGTCATGTATTTTTCTTTTAAATTACCTTTACATCAGCAATCGCAGTAAGCATTTCTGCATAGTTACCTGACAATTTATATCTAAATAAAGGACACAAGGGTTTCTTATTCGATAAACATATACGACATGAACTTAAACTTATTGAGCTACTTTGATCAAACATTTTTAAAACTTTGAAACTTAAGGGATGATCAAAAATCCGTAACAATTATATCTATTTCTACCGTTGCCGATTGAGAGTAGACCCACTATAATTGATTTCAACCAATTGTCTGGAATAAGCTATAGAAACTCGGTACGATATCTTTTCCTCACTAATGGTTGTCAGTAGTCTATGGTTTCGATCACAGAGTGTAACAAAATAAATTTCACTTCAACTAACAAACGTGTAGGTTTACTTTGGAATGTTGTTTATTATTTTCAATTGACAATATTAATATTTGTTCTCCATTAATTTTTAAAATAATAAATTAGACAAGTTTAATGATTATTCAACTTATATTGTCAGTTCGATTTCACTGTTTTAAAGAATATGCCTTTGCCTATTAGATGGTGAAATATACAAACAACATGAAATGTCAATTTAATATTGTGTTGGACGATAACAGGAACTAATCTTTACTAATTTTTGATTATTTTCTTTATATATTGCTATTAGATAATTACTTAACAAACTTAAGAGCTACAAATAATTTTGTATAAATAATAGATTTCCAATCAAAGCTTGTGGGAAAATGTTATGATGGATACCTACGAGAATTGGTCAGGTCGAAGAAGAGGTAAATTTACGTACATTGTAAACGTATTTTTTTTAATTGTAGTCAACAAAACCTTCCAGTTTCTCAACTTTAAACATTGAATACTATTTAATTAAACTAATTAGTACGGATTGCAGGTAAAAATGGAGGCGATTTATATAGGTTAGACACTAAAAATAAATCTCCCGAAGAAAACATTAAAGAAATCATCCAAGGTTTATACTTCAAGAAGTCGTTGCACAATGATATTTCACCCACACATAAGCAGATGCCCACAGAATTTAAATCAGGATTAAGAAATATGCCAAAAAATGGGACAGATTCCTACAGACTTTCTTGTTTAAATGCATTAGTTGTTTTGTTATCAAAGGAAGATAGAAATAATTTAGGTTTTTCAACCGACGAATTGATGACTTGGTAAGCATATTTTTATCATTACTTATTATTGTAATAGTGTTTAAAACTGAATACAGTTACATGTATCGCTAATAAATATATATATATATATATATATTGCAATACCTGTTATAACAGTTGTGTAGAAAATTCAATTATATTAACATTTTGATTATTTGCATAAATCTACTCTATATAGGCTAATAGCCAATATTAAATCTATTAAGTTATATTCTAAAAATAGAATATAATCTGATAAATATATGCACTATTAAAAGTAATAATAAAAAGTACTAGAGATGTACTTTTTTAATTTATATATACACTGCCGGCCGAAAGTCAAACTTTTGAAATATTCTATTTGAAAAGAAGAGTTTTTCTACATCGTAGTGCCGAAGAAAAGATGTTGCCAGACTGTGTAGTGCCAACAGTCAAACATGGTGGAGGCTCTATTATGGTCT